>LPNX010068143.1:11387-28889 GCA_001517045.1 Pseudotsuga menziesii | reverse complement strand
AGAGAGAGAGAGAGAGAGGGTAATATAGAGAGATATGGAGAGGGGGAGTGTGGATGTGTTTGATAGAGACAAAGGGAGAAGGGTGGTTATAGAGGGAGAGGGAATGTGGTGTTCCAAGACCCAGAGGTTTGTCAGCTTGTTTGAAGGGGGAGTGCTAAGATAAGGAACAAGGGGGTAGAGAGGAAGAGAGGGACGGAAGGGGAGATATGAAGAGAGGGATGGAAATGGTTGAGAGAGAGGGTTGAGGGATGATTATAGATGTATAGGGATAGTGAAGGAGAGAAAAGTCGATGATTATATAGAGAGGGGTGGAGAGAGGGTGTGTGGATGTGTGTGAGAGAGACAAAGGGGGGAGGTTTTTTATAGAGGGAGAGAGGGTTTGGTTTTTCAAGACCAATAGGTGTGTAATTTTGTTAGAGGGGAAAGTGGAGAGATAAGGAATTTTGGTTGTTAAGATACTTAGTCCATTTTAGATTGGTTCAAAAATACTATTAAATCTCCCATGCATTCTTAAAATCATTGGAGAGATATAAATTGAGTTGTTAGTGTGCTCAGTGATAGTTTAGTTTAGAAGGTTCGAATTGGTTCTGAGTTTAAGATCAAATTAGATGATGTTATGGGTTGTAGCAATAGAATACTGGTGGTGACTGAATTTCCTTTTTGTTTACATAGTTAGAATATTTTCATTCTAACTTAGATTGCTGACGATGATGCCTCTTTAACTTGGAAATTGGGATGGAATACCAACTTCACTTGATAGTTCAATTGAAAGATCAAATGAATTTTTTTCTTTTAGAACTAAAATTTAGACAAGTTAAGTTAACCTAAGATCCATATGTTTTGATCAGGACTCTAAATAAGAATGCAGGAGGTTATACATTGTAGATACACTATCAAAATATTATGAAAGGGGAGGATTTGGAAGATATAGATGGTGGTGGGAAATGATTTGGAGAATTAAAGATCCAAAAAGTCTAAAATTCTCATGTGGTTTTCTCTCACCTCAAATGTCTTGACTCGATATATCTATTAAATGAAAAATAATGAAGGTCGTAGGATATGTTATATTTTTTGGTAGGATGGAGAATACATATCCCACATCTTCATGAAATGTCCTTTTTCTCTTCACTTTTGTAATAAGATAGAATATTGGTTAGGAAAGAAGGATCTTTGGAAGTATGATTCTATGGAGGTAGGCCTAAAAATATGGTTTTCATGAGAATATCTAAGAAATTATAGAGCAATTAATTTCCTAACTAGCTAGAATTCTAGGAATGTTGTGTCTTTTGAAAACTATCCATCCCATTCTACATAGGTTTCTACTGCTATGTGCTCTTTTGATAAACATTTGAAGGAAGAGTTGAAGATTAAGATCAATAGATATAAAACACATATGTTTTATAATGCATATGTGTTTTATATCACATATGCATTATAATTCATATGCATTTTATATGGCATATGGGTTATAACACATTTTCATTTTGTATCACATATGCGTTATAGTGAATATGCGTTTTGTATCGCATATGTGTTTTGTAAAATTTAAAATTTCAGCGGGAATAAGGATTAGCATCATGTTTGGAAATAGCTTGAGACTACCCAACCTATTGGCGACGAAAAATAAACCAGTGCTATTGCATGTCTTTCATAACTCTGTGAATATGCTTAGTTTCGATGGCATTTTTTGCTATGACAAACACAATATTTTCTTATGAACATATATAATATTGTAGAAGAATATCTTATGATTCTTAATATGTCATTTTCTCCTAAAGATCTATTTTTTATTATTTTTCTAAATGACACACATTAGTTTTTAAAAATATATACATCCATTGTTTTCTATATGAATTTTGATTGCCTTCACCATCTCCCAAGAAAAATATATGGTGCACTAGAGGAGAGCGATCTCTACAATATTATATATAGAAATCAAGATTTTCATTGAGTTTATCACCTAAATTGTTGCACCCGCACATAACCTTTTTGTTTCAAGGTTTTTAGACTTCAATAATTAATAATAAAAAAATAATTCATGATTTTTTTTGAAAAAATAGTGTTGCACTAGTACCATATTACCGTTATATGTATGCAATGGTTTATCCAGAAATGACATCATTTACCTCATATACTATTGCACATGCACAAATGTATATGTTATGATGTGCTGAAAATTTGAAAACCCAATTTAAGGGAAACTAATTTTATAATCATTTACACAAATATTATATAGATAAAAGTTATATATTATGAAATCTTATTCAATTACCTAACTTTTTCCTTTTTAATTCATCTTCAAATCGGTTAGGAAAGTAACTCTAATTGTCACCTAAAGTCAGAGGCTCCATGTTTTTTAAGTTTTATGAGGCATGTAAAGTGCCTTTAAAGGAGTCCATGACTATACATAAGCCCTTAACTTTTACAAAAGGTAAAATTCACCTTTCGTAAGTTTTGTTGATTTAAATGCAACTTATTTGTCTCTTTATATAATTCATCGATATATTGAGTCTTAACAAGAATACTAATTAAATATTGATGTCAAATTTATAATGGTATTGTTTTCTCAATAACATCCCAGACCTAGGCCTTTACCAACTCAAGGTTCCTTAAGTAATTACAATTTCAAAGGTGACATTCTCCTATAGTATAATTACCCCCAATTACCCCCAAACCAGAAGAATTATGAAACCCATAATGTTTGGAATAATATGTCTAGAATTTAACTTACATAATTACTTATCATACTTCATACAACTAATGATAGTAGTTGTTCTCCTTACTAAGTTGAAACTATTCGTGTAACATCCCCTTTCTACCTTGACCCAAAAACATGGGTTGTAAGTAAAATGGCACTGTAAGTAACCATCCTAACCTAATGACAAATTATGGATGTGATTAAGAGTGTCACTTATCAAAACCCCAAATTTTCGAAAAATTTAAAACTTTCAAAATAACAAATAATCACATTACAAAGCAGTTATTACTGGTTGATTAGTTTATACTATTTAAAATGTAACTGATTAGTTATTTAAATACTCTGTACTTTGAAAAGCATTTTTTTTCTTCTTTTCAGCTACTGATTACTTTTCTGTTTGCGACATAAGGTGATTTGTCGTCAGGGCTGGGATTACTTAGCTTTCGAGCTAACGCAGCTGTTTTCTTCTATTATAGATATACAGGTAAAAGTATGGTTCGATGCTAACAAGTATTTCAAGTTACAGTTCAGTTTTCTGCATATAAATGTTTTGGTAAAGCTTATTTATGCTAGATAGAAACGCCATGCTTCTCAAGGTAATATTTCTATTACTACTGAAATTTTCCTTTGAGACTTTAAAACAAAAGGAACTGCATTTTGCCTATAGATAAAATAAAAAAAAGATTACTCCTTCAAATGTCATAAACTTAATCAATTTTACACGTACGATAACTCTTATATGTCCCTCCTGAAGAATGTATCTATTATTTCTTACTTGGCAGCTACCATATTAGAGAGTTCACAGTTTCAGAGATTGACCTCCTTTTTGGAAAAGTTATAATAATAACATTCCAAGCTTAGAATACATTTTGTTCATCTTTCTACTGATGGGAACTATTATTTACATCAATTCATAGTTATTTTTATTGTAGCATCTATAAATTATGTTTCCCAACAAGTATTCTTTTTATGGTTTAACAGTCTATAGTATTTTAGAATATTTAACACATTCCAAAAGTATTATTGATTGGAAACCTATACTGTGGAAACAATCCTATATTCATTTCAATTGATCTCTTATGACATCTCCAGACTAGATTAATAACCAAGGAAAAGAACAAAACTTTCTAATCTATCCTACTTTGAATTCTCTTATAAATTATGGGTTGGAGAGTGTCAAGTCTATTAGTCTCCAACAATGTTATGACAAAAACAAGGAGTTATCTCCTTATCTCCCAAGTATCTGGACTTCATACTAGCATTAACCCAAGCAATTTATCCTTAACATAATGGAAATATACATGATTGCATATGCTCTAAAGAGTAGATATGAATACTACTTATCCTTTAAAAATAAACAAATAGATAGCATTAAAGTTGTAAAATATTACAACAAACTATAATCATACCTATTGGACCATAGTCTCTTGTTATCCTAAGGAAATGCTATGTTAGCGCTACAAGGTTGTGTATAACTCTAATGTAGCATGCAATAAAATTAAACAATATATAACACAATATATATATAAACAAAAGGTTTAAGATTTAACTATACGTAGCATGCAATATAAACATATATAACATGCTATATGTATAAACAAAATGCTAAAGATTAAACTACACATAGCATGTATATATATACATATTGGACTAATGTATGTGGCTCATGATATGATGTAGGTTTAAGCTATGGAGTGAGACCTTCCTTGGAACCTTCCAGCGATGATTTTGTATGTCACCAATTATCGGTCGTGGACTTTAGAGCATAAGCCATATGATGCCAATTATTAAAAAGATAAGTGGTCGTTTATCAGCCACACTCCATCGTTCTATATGTGTTGAATGAACCCTAGCTTGTTATTTTATTTTCCCTCGGGCCCTCGGCCACTCTGCTAACTCTTCGGACCAAACCACTGAAAAATTGACTGTGTTTTCTCCCGTTGTTGCCTCAGCTCCTCGTGAGCTCTGCTACTTGCATTGAGAGGTTGTAATGGGGTGCTTACCACCGTGTTGTTTGCTTCTGCTCATCGCCATTGTTTAACTGGTATCGGTTGGTGACAGTCTCTCCATTTTCTGTACCCTCCAGCATTATTACTCCTTCAATGTGGCGTAGCTGGTTCAAGCAACTAGCTGTAAGATAAATTATTACACTCTATCGGGTTCTTATCCACTCTGTCGATTTGCTAGAAGGGTCATAGCCTCGCTGCGAGGGTTGTTAACAGGTAAAAAGCTATCCTTTGCTTTTCTTCAAAATACAATAATCTGTGCTAGTTACTATACTTATTTTGTATTTAAAGGCTGTTACTAAAACTCTGTGCGAACGTTTCCCTTACAGGTGGACCTGGTTCTCTTCTTCGTTCCCACCAGAGGAAATGTTACGACTCCAAGACCATGGTAAGCCTTGGTCCTTCCACGGCTTATCGCATTGTGTGATACCGTTAAGCGATATGTACAGAGTTGGTTGTTGCAGTTCTTTTGCTGTCCTCCAGGGATTTTTGGGTTGTTTGCTTTTTAAGTTTGAAGTTAAGGGTTAAACCATAACTCTTTTTAGAGAACTCTCCGGCTACGGCCGTGAGTGTAAGACTCTACTTGTAGTTGTTGTTTGGTTTTAATCTTAACCGGCTACAAGCCTAGTGTTTACTGTTTTTAAAACATTTATACAGGCTGCATGCCTTCATGTATATTTTTGTTACAATTTGGGTTATTAAATAATACAGGATTTCCGTTGTTCTTATGGTTGTTTGGAAGAAGTTAGGGTTTTATACCCTCAGTTCTATAATACTTTGGAAACTATTTCTATTCTTGTATTTCCTTATGCAGTATTTGAAGGATTAAAACCAAGTATCCTTACTGTGTTTATTTAGGTTCTTTAGTTTAATTAATGATTTGCAATGAGAAGACATTTGTCTTGTTATATTACTGCTGAGGTTTAAACCTTTAAGCTCGATGGTCGAGCGTTCTATACTCATGTCTTTTCTTTTTGTACAGAGTTACTTTTGAAAGTATTAATGCATCGTTTTGTTTCAAGTCTATTTTTAAGAAGAAATAATTCTTCAGGCTTAGAACAGCCTTATTAAGTTGTTTTACAATGCAGCTACTATGAAGCCTTGTGTTATTTTTATAATTATTAATTACTTGTAGTAAATAACTATCTAGGGTTTTAACCCTATTTTACAGTTTGTAAGCTATAGTATTTCCAGTTTTAATATAATATATAATAGTAATATTCTTTTATACCTGTGGGTAATACAAATCATTACCCTAATGATTAATCTGATTTTACAAATAGTTCTATGATTTACCTTTGATTTTAAAAGTATCTGAGTTCGTTAAATAAGAAATTGTTTTACAGATTTGTTATCAGGTTAAATGCCTGAGTTATACTATGCTCTGTTTATAATGTTATACTTGGTTTAGGTAATACAGTAGGGTTCATACTAGATAATAGACATATGTCAAAATAACATTATTATTATAATAATAATTACTAATGAAGTATTAACAATCTTATTGTAGTTGTAATACTAGGTCCTCCTTCTATTTAACTTTGATTGATTTTATAAATGTTGAAATACTATTCAATATTTACTCTTTATAGATTTTACTATTCTTTCTAAACTCTGCTATAAATATTTTATTTTCTTAATTGAATATGTTTACTTATGAATGTTTTACTTATAATTATTCTATAAGAATTAAATGTTAACATACTTCTAATCGGAAAAAGAATATAAACTCCGCAACCTGTACAACTTAGTTTTAAACCATAGAGTCAAATCAACCAGAAAGGAATAAACATTATAATACACATTATGTATAATCCTGAGTTGTTAACAGTAATTTATAATACCGGTTCTTGCTTAAATTTATTTAATAAAGAAACCATTTTGTTATGTAGAATGAAACTATGGTAAGCAGTAAAATTCTAACTGTTCCTTTACTATCTAGTCTTATGTTAAAGACAAATAAACAATACAAAAAGAATTAACTTTTCTTTCATTGTTTTGACTGTAAGAAAATAACATACAAGTTTGAGAAAACACTTGAAGCAGCTAACTAGGATCTCAGTTCAGAAGAAATACTATTTCTCAATACTGAGATGCTGTACTAGAGTACGGTCTGGTGATACCAGATGTGGAAAAACACAGTACTACTAACAGATTTAACTTATGATACTCTGAGATACTAACTTAAATAAACTGATAAACATACATGCATCCATTCATATTCAGTAACATAAATAAATAATTAGCAGAACCTGTTGGATTGTGGACAACAACAGCGATAGGAGGCTGTTCCTCCCTACCAACTCCCGGAGAGCGCTTAGACATCGACTTCTCAGGACCCCTGAGCTTGCTCTCGTCTCCCTGGCTGGAACTAGGTGCAGTAAATCAGATATAGTCTTCAACTCAGTATCAATTTAGAACTATCAGTCAGTTCCTTCAGCCCCAAATAGCTGTAATCAGAATCAAGTTACTGCAACCATGCACTCAAAACACTCCCTTACTGTTTTCCCTCTTTCTTCAATGAAATTCCTGAATAACATTCACTTGAATGAATTCTCTCTCGAATAAAATCTGAGCTGCCTCAGCTCTCTTCATTGAGTACTTTTTAAAGATTTCCTAGGTCTTAGTTGGGTTAACTGTCATTTAATGAGCCACCTGCTCAGATTCCACTTTCTTGGGGAATCATGACCCCAAATATAGGGAAGTTCCCACCTGCAACTTAAGAAGTGTTTGAGGATACTGCCACTTGTCTTTTGCCTTTCCACCTAGTTCCATCCACCAGTTTGACCAGTAACCTCTTTTAACAGCTCTCCCATGCTGTTGTCTCCATAATTTATTTATTATTAATTAAATATTCTGAATTACACTCCATAACTGTTGACTCTGCTGAGTCATCAATCCCTACTTAGGATTAAGTTTAACATAATGTCTCAGAAATAAAATAAAACAAATTACATAATTTTACAAAATTGGGGTATGTGACATACACCCCCCCTTAAAATGTAACATCGTCCTCAATGTTACTTATTCTTCTTCCTCAGGAACCTCTTGGAATAGATGTGGTTATGCTTCCCGCATCTTACTTTCCAGTTCCCAAGTAGCTTCTTCAGGACTAAGGTGCTTCCATTGCACCTTCAGCTATCCAATTGTGCGGTTTTGCAAAGTAATCTCCCTCCTCCTGAGGATACAATCTGGTTCCACCAGAACTTCCCCTTCTGGTTCTACCTGTACAATGTTCCAATCAATTACATGAGTAGCATCATGAACATACTTTTTCATAACAGAAATGTGAAAAACATTGTGTACTTTAAATTAGGTGGTAATGCTAGCTGATATGCTACTTGACCAACTCTAGATAAAATTTCAAACAAACCACAGTAACGTGGCGCTAATTTTGCACAACTCCCCAACCTTAGGGAGCTCTTCTTTGGTCTTACCTTTATTAACACATGCTCACCCACCTAGAACTCTTTAGGAGTTATTTTCAAATCTGCTTGACTCTTTTGCCGATCCCGGGCAACCTTCAAGTTCTCCTACACCTGTTTTACAATCTGTTCCATTTCTTTTAATAATTTGGGCCCCAACACTAATCTATCTACTGGATTATTCCAGGATATTGGAGTGTTACATTTTCGCCCATACAAAATTTCAAAAGGGCTGAACTTAGCTGAAGATTGATAACTGTTATTGTATGCAAATTCTGCTAAATGCAAATAATCCTCCCACTTACCAGGATGATCCTTAACATACATTCTTAACAGATCTTCCAACACTTGATTAACTCTTTCGTTCTGTCCGTCCGTCTGAGGATGGAAAGAGGTGCTGAAATCCAGAGTGGTGTTTAATCCTTTGAACAAGGATTTCCAGAAATTCCCTGTAAATTTAGGATCCCTGTCTGAAATAATAACTTTCGGTACACCATGTAGCTGAAAAATCTATTTTAAGAGAATGTCTGCTATATTTGCAGCCTTAAAAGTGGTTTTAACGGGAATGAAATGTGCTGCTTTACTTAATTTATACACTACCACCATAATTGAATCATTTTGATTTTGATTTCTGGGTAATCCAGTAATGAAATCTAAGCTGATTATTTCCCACTTCCAGTTAGGAATAGGAAAGGGCTGCAATAACCCAGCTGGATGTTGATGTTCTGTCTTTACTTGTTGACAGTCCAAACATCTAGCTATATACTCAGCTGCTTCAGATTTCATGTTAGGCTAGAAATAATCTTTTCTCAACATGGTGACAGTTTTCTGGTAGCTTGGATGCCCTGAATAAGGGGTTTTATGCACATCATCCAGAATCAGCAATTTAATTTTAGACACATTTGGCACATACAATCTGTCCTTAAACAGTAAAAATCCATCTTTATTTAAACTATAACCTTTAGTTAAACTTTCTATGGGTTCTTCCTTAGCTGTAGCTTGTAACTTTTGATAAATTTCATCCAATTTTATACTTTCAATTAACTGTTCATTTAAATCAGAATTATAAGTACTGATTGCTGTTGTGAAATTCAATTTTGCATTTCTGCTCAAAGCATCAGCTACTTTATTTTCTTTCCCTTTTATATGTTCAATTTCGAAATCGTATTCACTTAGGAAGGCTAGCCATCTGGATTGCCTTGCATTTAAGTTAGGCTGATCTAAAAGGTATTTTAAACCCTTGTTATCAGTAATTAAAGTAAACTTTCTACCTATTAAGTAGTGCCGCCACATTTTCAAGGCATGAATCACATCAGCCAGCTCTAAATCGTAAGTGGCATAATTATTTTCATGGATCTTTAGCTTCCTGGGCTCATAGGCAATGACATGCCCATCCTGAGTCAGTACTCCACCTAGACCGTCATTACAAGCATCTGTGCAAACCACGAAATCCTTATTGGGATCCGTTATTCTTAAAATTGGCGTAGTTGTTAATAAAGTTTTTAGTTTCTTAAATCTTTCTTCGCATTTTAAGTTCCAATTGAACTTCTTTCCTTTCTTTTGTAGAGAAGTGATTGGGTTGGCTATCTTAGAAAAACCTTCTATGAATCTCCGGTAATAACCAGTGATTCCCATGAAAGACCTAACATCTGTTACGTCTTTTGGTACTGGCCATTCTTCAATTACCCTGATCTTTTCAGGATCCACAGAGATCCCTTCCTTAGTCACTACGTGACCTAAGTACTGGATTTCGTCTCTGAAGAAATCACACTTACTGAATTTCGCGTAGAGCTGTTGCTCTCGCAGTTCTTGTAAAACTATCTGTAAATGTTCTTTATGTTCCTCTTCATTTTTAGAGTAGATCAAGATGTCATCGATGAATACAACAACAAGCTTGTCTAAATATTTATGCATTATGTTGTTCATTAGACACATAAAGATGGCTGGGGCATTAGTAATCCCGAATGGCATTACGATAAATTTGTAATGTCCATATCTCGTTCTAAAAGTTGTCTTAAAAATGTCCTCTTCCTTTATTCTCACCTGATGATAGCCTGATCTCAGGTCTATCTTAGAGAACACCGTAGCTCCGCGCAGCTGATCAAACAGATTGTCTATGCGGGGCAACGGATATCTGTTTTTAATTGTCATTTTATTAAGCTGACGGTATTCTATGCAGAGTTGCATAGTTCTGTCTTTCTTTTTAACAAATATTACTGGTGCTCCCCAAGGGGACACACTAGGATGAATATATTTCTTATCGATTAGTTCCTTTAACTATGATTTTAATTCGTTAAGTTCCAGAATATTCATATGGTATGGAGCTTTCGAGCTAGGTACAACACCTGGTACCAGCTCTATTGTGAAATCTAGTTCCCTCCTAGAAGGTAATCCTGGAATTTCCTCCAAAAAAACATCAATAAATTCATTTAACACAGGAATATTCTCTATTTTTATTTTATCTTTTTCAACATTATTTGCCTCATCTGTAATAATTACAGCATAGGCCTTGCATCCTTTCCTGACCGCTCTTTTGAGCTGGAAGGCAGAAATCTTCCTAACCACAGTCTTCCTAGGAATTCCTTTAACTATTACAAGTTGTTCATTATTATTTACACATGTAAACGTTTTATCAAAACAGTTTAACACTACCCTATGTTGTTCTAACCAGTCCATACCTATAAGTATGTCATAAGAACCAAGTGGTAGCACATTTAATTTAACAACAGTTTTAAAACCGTTCATATATAAAACACAATCATTAACATAACAATTTACCTTCCTTTTTTCCCCTATGGCTAGTTGAACCAGCCAAGAGTTATCAAACTTTTCAACATTCAGATGACACTTTTCTACTATCTGTGGTGAAATATAACTTAAGCTAGCACCTGGATCTAGCAAAATAGTTATAGGAGTTTTGTTAACCATACCTTCTACTTCCACCATGGAAGTTTGGTACTCAGCTTGTCGATTTTCCAATGCTGCATTGATCCGGGGCATAGTCCTTGCAAAGTCTCCAACTGTCATTTCATCTTGTATTGTGTGAATATTGTTGTTTGGCTTCTTACGGTTTGGGCAAACTAAAGCATAGTGTGTGCCATTGCACTCCCAACACTTAACAGGTTCCCTCCTTTCGAAATTCTTAGTGAAATTTCCATGATTGTTTGAAACCTCCTTACTGCCCTTGAAGTTATTGGAGTTATTTGAAGCACCATTTTTGCTTCCCTAAAAGTTCTTGCCATTAGAATGGTTTCTGTTCTTGCTGTTCTTAAAATTTTTCTGAGGTATAAACTCCTTTTTCTTGAATTCAGCCTGATTACCATTCTTTTTAGCCTTCCAATTGGCTATTCCTTCCTTTTTTTTGTTCTATTCAAAACAAAAATTTGCTTTTCGTATAGCTTCTTCAAGAGTTTTTGGATTTTCATATTTGATTTTGTCTTTTATATGGTATGGCAGGCAGCTGAGAAACCACTGTACCTTCGATTTCTCATCAACTAAATACGGCACATACCTGAACAGACTTAAAAACTTGCTGTTTAAGTCTTTCATAGTCATGGACCCAATCTTTAACTCATAAAAATCCTTTTCCCTTTCTTCATAGTACTGTTCAGACAGGAACTTCTTCTTGAAGTACCTTTTGAAAGTACTCCAATTGATCTCTTTTTCTTTAATCCCTTTAACCCTCTTCAAATCTTGCCACCATATATCTGCCTTCCCTGAAAGGTTATATATGTCCATTCTCACCTTCAGCTGGTTTGAATAATTATAAATCTGAAAGTATTTTCTCATCCCGAATAACCAGGATTCTGCCTCTTCTCCTTTTTCCGTTTCTCCATTGAAAGTTGGGGGTTTTATTTTCTTGAATTCCCCAGAGATCTCTTCGTAAGGTATGTACTTTTTCTTTTTCTTATACACCTCTGCTTCGCTACTATCACTGGTAGAATAATAGCTTTGTTGTTCCTTTAGGCCCTCAGATGAGGAACTGCTATCAGATTTAGCTAGTTTCATCTTTTTGGACCCCTTTTGATGACTTACTTCTTCAGATTCAGACCTTCTATTTTTCCCTTCAGTCTGAAATTTCTCTATCAGCATTTGATTTAACTCCTCTTGAGTTTTTAAAATTCGTTCATTATCCTTCTTAACTAATTCTAATTCAGTCTTTAACCCTTTTATGGTCTGCATCAGTTCTGAGGAGTGAGCAGTTATCTCCTCAATCACAGGTTCTCTAGACATCTGTCTGGTCTCAGTGTTTGGGGTTTCTTCTTCTGCATAATCTCTTAAGTTTTCCATACCTTCTTGTTAGATTCAGAAAAAAAAATAAAATTTTCTGCTTTGCACATAAAACAAAATACATATTATTATATTATTTTACTGTTATGCAGAAAGTAATTGAGCCACATCAAGGCCTAGTGTTTGAACCATGTTCTGATACCACATGTCAAAACCCCAAATTTTTGAAAAATTTAAAACTTTTAAAATAACAAATAATCACATTACAAAGTAGTTATTAATGGTTGATTAGTTTATACTATTTAAAATGTAACTGATTAGTTATTTAAATACTCTGTACTTTGAAAAGCATTTTTTTTTCTTTTCAGCTACTGATTACTTTTCTGTTTGCGACATAAGGTGATTTGTTGTAAGGGATAGGCTTACTTATCTTTCGAGCTAACACAGCCGTTTTCTTCTATTACAGATATATAGGTAAAAGTATGGTTCGATGCTAACAAGTCTTTGAAGTTACAGTTCAGTTTTTTGCATATAAATGTTTTGGTAAAGCTTATTTATGCTCGATAGAAATGCCATGCTTCTCAAGGTACTATTTCTATTACTACTGAAATTTTCCTTTGAGACTTTAAAACAAAAGGAACTACATTTTTCCTATAGATAAAATAAAAAAAGGATTACTCCTTCAAATGTCATAAACTTAATCAATTTTACACGTACGATAACTCTTATATGTCCCTCCTGAAGAATGTATCTATTATTTCTTACTTGGCAGCTACCATATTAGAGAGTTCACAGTTTCAGAGATTGACCTCCTTTTTGGAAAAGTTATAATAATAACATTCCAGGCTTAGAATACATTTTGTTCATCTTTCTACTGATGGGAACTATTATTTACATCATTTCATAGTTATTTTTATTGTAGCATCTATAAATTATGTTTCCCAACAAGTATTCTTTTTATGGTTTAACAATCTATAGTCTTTTAGAATATTTAACACATTCCAAAAGTATTATCGATTGGAAACCTATACTGTGGAAACAATCCTATATTCATTTCAATTGATCTCTTATGACATCTCCAGACTAGATTAATAACCAAGGAAAAGAACAAAACTTTCTAATCTATCCTACTTTGAATTCTCTTATAAATTCTGGGTTGGAGAGTGTCAAGTCTATTAGTCGCCAACAACGTTGTGACAAAAACAAGGAGTTATATCCTTATCTCCCAAGTATCTAGACTTCATACTAGCATTAACCCAAGCAATTTATCCTTAACATAAGGGAAATATCCATGATTGCATATGCTCTAAAGAGTAGATATGAATACTACTTATCCTTTAAAAATAAACAAATAGATAGCATTAAAGTTGTAAAATATTACAACTAACTATAATTATACCTATTATACCATAGTCTCTTGTTATCCTAAGGAAATGCTATGTTAGCGCTACAAGGTTGTGTATAACTCTAATGTAGCATGCAATAAAATTAAACAATATATAACACGATATATATATATAAACAAAAGGTTTAAGATTTAACTATACGTAGCATGCAATATAAACATATATAACATGCTATATGTATAAACAAAATACTAAAGATTAAACTACACGTAGCATGTATATATATACATATTGGACTAATGTATGTGGCTCATGATATGATGTAGGTTTAAGCTATGGAGTGAGACCTTCCTTGGAACCTTCCAGCGATGATTTTGTATGTCACCAATTATCGGTCGTGGACTTTAGAGCATAAGCCATATGATGCCAATTATTAAAAATATACGTGGTCATTTATCAGCCACACTCCATCGTTATATATGTGTTGACTGAACCCTAGCTTGTTATTTTCTTTTTCCTTGGGCCCTCGGCCGCTCTGCTAGCTCTTCAGACCAAATCACTAAAAAATTGACTGCATTTGCTCCCGTTGTTGCCTCAACTCCTCGTGAGCTCTACTACTTGCATTGAGAGGTTGTAATGGGGTGCTTACTAGTGTGTTGTTTGCTTCTGCTCATCACGATTGTTTAACTGGTTTCGGTTGGTGACAGTCTCTCCATTTTCTGTACCCTCCAGCATTATTACTCCTTCAGTGTGGCGTAGCTGGTTCAAGCAACTGGCTGTAAGATAAATTATTACACTCTGTCGGGTTCTTATCCACTCTGTCGATTTGCTGGAAGGGTCATAGCCTCGCTGCGAGGGTTGTTAACAGGTAAAAATCTATCCTTTGCTTTTCTTCAAAATACAATAATCTGTGCTAGTTACTATACTTATTTTGTATTTAAAGGCTGTTACTAAAACTCTGTGCAAATGTTTCCCTTACAAGTGGACCTGGTTCTCTTCTTCGTTCCCACCAGAGGAAAGGTTACGGCTCCATGACCATGGTAAGCCTTGGTCCTTCCACGGTTTATCGCATTGTGTGATACCCTTAAGCGATATGTACAGAGTTGGTTGTTGCAGTTCTTTTCTGTCCTCTAGGGATTTTTGGGTTGTTTTCTTTTTAAGTTTGAAATTAAGGGTTAAACCCTAACTCTTTTTAGAGAACTCTCCGGCTACGGCCGTGAGTGTAAGACTCTACTTGCAGTTGTTGTTTGGTTTTAATCTTAACCGGCTACAAGCCTGGTGTTTACTATTTTTAAAACATTTATATAGGCTGCACGCCTTCATGTATATTTTTGTTACAGTTTGGGTTATTAAATAATACAGGATTTCTGTTGTGCTTATGGTTGTTTGGAAGAAGTTAGGGTTTTATACCCTCAGTTCTATAATACTTTGGAAACTGTTTCTATTCTTGTATTTCCTTATGCAGTATTTGAATGATTAAAACCAAGTATCCTTACTGTGTTTATTTAGGGTCTTTAGTTTAATTAATGATTTTCAATGAGAAGACATTTGTCTTGTTATATTACTGTTGAGGTTTAAACCTTTAAGCTCGATGGTCGAGCGTTCTGTACTCATGTCTTTTCTTTTTGTACAGAGTTACTTTTGAAAGTATTAATGCATCGTTTTGTTTAAAGTCTATTTTTAAGAAGAAATAATTCTTCACGTTTGGAACAGCCTTATTAAGTTGTTTTACAATGCAGCTAATGTGAACCCTTGTGTTATTTTTATAATTATTAATTACTTGTAGTAAATAACTATCTAGGGTTTTAACCCTATTTTACAGTTTGTAAGCTATATTATTTCCGGTTTTAATATAATATATAATAGTAATATTCTTTTATACCTGTGGGTAATACAAATCATTACCCTAATGATTAAGCTCATTTTACAAACAGTTCTATGATTTACCTTTGATTTTAAAAGTATATGAGTTCGCTAAATAAGAAATTGTTTTACAAATTTGTTATCAGGTTAAATGCCTGAGTTATACTATGCTCTGTTTATAATGTTATACTTGGTTTAGGTAAAACAATAGGGTTCATACTAGATAATAGACATATGTCAAAATAACATTATTATTATAATAATAATTACTAATAAAGTATTAACAATATTATTGTAGTTGTAATACTAGGTCCTCCTTCTATTTAACTTTGATTGATTTTATAAATGTTGAAATACTATTCAATATTTACTCTTTGTAGATTTTACTATTCTTTCTAAACTCTGTTGTGAATAGTTTATTTTCTTAATTGAATATGTTTACTTATGAATGTTTTACTTATAATTATTCTATAAGAACGAAATGTTAACATAATTCTAATCGGAAAAAGAATATAAACTCTGCAACCTGTACAACTTAGTTTTAAACCATAGAGTCACATCAACCAGAAAGGAATAAAAATTATAATACACATTATGTATAATCCTGAGTTGTTAACAGTAATTTATAATACCAGTTCTTGCTTAAATTTATTTAATAAAGAAACCATTCTGTTATGTAGAATGAAACTATGGTAAGCAGTAAAATTCTAACTGTTCCTTTACTATCTAGTCTTATGTTAAAGACAAATAAACAATACAAAAAGAATTAACCTTTCTTTCATTGTTTTGACTGTAAGAAAATAACATACAAGTTTGAGAAAACACTTGAAGCAGCTAACTAGGAACTCAGTTCAGAAGAAATACTATTTCTCAATACTGAGATGCTGTGCTAGAGTACGGTCTGGTGATACTAGATGTGGAAAAACACAGTACTACTAACAGATTTAACTTATGATACTCTGAGATACTAACTTAAATAAACTGATAAACATACATGCATCCATTCATATTCAGTAAGATAAAGAAATAATTAGCAGAACCTATTTGATTGTGGACAACAACAGCGATAGGAGGTCGTTCCTCCCTACCAACTCCTGGAGAGCGCTCCGACAGCGACTTCTCATTACCCCCGAGCTTGCTCTAGTCTCCCTGGCTGGAACTAGGTGCAGCAAATCAGATACAGTCTTCAACTCAGTATCAATTTAGAACTATCAGTCAGTTCCTTCAGCCCCAAATAGCTGTAATCAGAATCAAGTTACTGCAACCATGCACTCAAAACACTTCCTTATTGTTTTCCCTCTTTCTTCAATGAAATTGATGAATAACATTCACTTGAATGAATTCTTTCTGGAATAAAATCGTAGCTACCTCAGCTCTCTTCATTGAGTACTTTTTAAAGATTTCCTAGGTCTTAGTTGGGTTAACTGTCATTTAATGAGCCACCTGCTCAGATTCCACTTTCTTGGGGAATCATGACCCCAAATATAGGGAAGTTGCCACCTGCAACTTAGGAAGTGTTTGAGGATGTTGCCACTTGTCTTTTGCCTTTCCACCTAGTTCCATCCACCAGTTTGACCATTAACCTCTTTTAACAGCTCTCCCATGCTGTTGTCTCCATAATTTATTTATTATTAATTAAATCTTCTGAATTACACTCCATAACCGTTGACTCTGCTCAGTCATGAATCCCCACTTAGTATTAAGTTTAACATAATTTCTCAGAAATAAAATAAAACAAATTACATAATTTTACAAAATTGGGGTATGTGACATCACTAGAGTCTAAAAACATGACGTGACTAAGAACGATTGGGGACGAATTCACTTGGGAGGGAAGATTAAAACAAGGAGTGGAGCCTTGGGAAGTCAAAGAAGAATAATGATTCCCTTGACAACCTAAGCCTTGTGGGGTCATCCTAAGATGAATTAAGTGG
>LPNX010068139.1:11560-289224 GCA_001517045.1 Pseudotsuga menziesii | reverse complement strand
CTTGTATCCCCTCGATCCACTTATTGAAAGTAAATGAAATTCTAAGTTACCAAGCATACTCAGCCATAACCACTGAGTAGTTTCTTGGAGAGCTAACAGACACCGAACCAAAAAACCCTAAAATACTAAAACTAGTAGTTTTGGTACATTTGCTATATCTCGATATTGGAGAAGGATCAGAAGCCAAAATTTTTATAGGATGAAGAAAAATTCATGGTGAACACTATATAAAAATTTCAGCCTCGTATTCGCTATTATGGGAGATATGATTCCTCCAAATCAAGGTTCCAACCTCTCCCAAGATTCATCCCTAAGCAAGACACCTAGGGAGAATTGCTATATCTTAGGCTAGGAAGGTCCAAATGAAATTTCTCAAGGTTTTCCAAAATAGGGCATGGATTTTACTTTATGTGGTAAAAGGCTCACACCCCAAAGGTGAAACAGTGACACGTGGAAGTCTGTACAAATTCTCTATGCCGAATAGTCCTGAAATAAGTCACCTTGGGAAACATCTTATAAGTCCCAATTGGTGAAACAAATTCTGATCAAACTTGCGATGTTGGAAACAGGACAGTCGAGGATACCTCATTGAGAATTTTTAGACATAGAGGAGCAATCACTTCAAAGATATTGTAGAAACAATATCAGGCATTTCTGCAGAAGAAATCAGAAAACTAGGGATTCCTATTCTGGGAGCTTCCCTCCATTGTTTTCAGAAAAAGAGTACATTGGAAATATCTCCTTGAAGAGGCCCATGTTTCTATCCAATCATATCTTAAAGATTCCAAGTTTTGAAAATTAGGGTTTCTCTAACAAACCCTAGATCATCCAGATTTAGAACTAGGACAAACACCTCAAATTAGTAAGATCTAATATTTTTCTATTTACATTTGAGGTTCTCATTTCAAAATGACCTATCACACCAGCTTGATGACAAGCTTGGTGAAGCTGAAAACTTCCAACTATGGAAGTATACGATTTCACTGCTTCTTGAAGAAAATGAATTGGAAACCTACATAAGTGGAGAGGTTCTAGTTCCAGAGGGAGATGAGGTTAAGGCCTTACACAAGAAGAACTTGCTCAAGACTAAGAGGATAATTGTTGATTCTATCAAGGATCACCTTATACCATAGGTGTCTTCTCGAAAGACACCTAAATAGATGTTTGATTCCTTAACCAAGCTATTTGAAGGGAAGAACATAAATCAGAAGATGACTTTGAGAAACCAATTGAAGAATGTAAAGATCCAAAATGCAGAGACCATATAGTCATACTTTACAAGGGTCTCTCGAATCAAAGAATAACTTGAAGCAGTGGATGAAGAAGTATAGAATGAAGAAATTGTGCTAACCACCTTGAATGGCCTCCCAGGAACATGGGATTCATTCATTCGAGGAATGTGTACCAGAAGGAAGTGATTACCTTCATGAGACTCTGGAAAGAGTGCACACAAGAATAAGCTCGACTCTTAATAAGAGAAGAGAATATGGGAGCAACTAAATATCAAGCGCTCACGATTCAAAGAAGATCCCTCAAGCAATGAGGAATATGAAGAACTCAATTATTAAAGAACCTCTTATTCATCTTAGCATTTGGATAATAAGTCATGTTGTTATGAATGAAGAAGATGATGAGCCTAAAAGAAGGAGTCTAGCCATGAAACAAATAAATATGAGTGTTCAATTGTCATTTCATGATATTGTTTGGTTATGCATTTGTTTATATTTAGTTGATGTGTTAAGCAAGATAGACTATTTTCATTAATGATAGCATACTACTAATATGCATGTGATGGTTAATTAGCTCATGCTGCTATACAACTCTCCATTGCTACTTATCTATAATTAAACCTCTTTGCTGACATATTGGATTAGTGCACAATCTCAATGATGTCATGGTAGAGATGGAAAGAATCTAGAAAGTTTCCATGAGATATGGATGATTGTTGTATTGGCTAAAATAGTTGCATGATTATATCTTTATGCATAAGAATTTTCCATAATAAATATGCATTATGAAATGTTTCTAATCATACAATAGATGCATTTGACTTGTACGAAAGATCGCGTACAATTGCCTACAAGAAAAGAAGGATGAGACTTGTTCCGAAGAACAAGTGACGACAGTTCAAGATTCACTCTAATAATCCAAAATGAATAATGATGACCAGAATGTGATATAGAGACCTGAAGGGAATTCCGAAGTATCTTCCATATGGATCTACAAGATCCAACATACAGTAGATGGAAACATCGTGGGATACAAGGCAATATTCGTAGCACAAGGCTTCTCATAGAAAGAAGGCATAGAATACGAAGATACATTTGTAGCCACTAGGAGTTAAGACACATGATAGGAAGACTCATGTGTGCAAATTAAAGAAGGCCTTGTATGATCTCAGAAGGCACCCATGGGATAACACATACATGAGGATCTTGAAGATAGCCTAGAGTGATGAAGGTATTAACCTTTTCTACAAGGTTGAATATGAAATCCTATAGAGGATGACAAGCTCACAGATGGGTATGAGAAGAAATTTTGAAAATTTTCAAGATAGAGGATCTTGGTGTGGAAATTGAATCCAAGAGATATAACAATTACACTCACAAAATTGCTAATCAAACATACAAAATTAACACCAAAGGAGACTGAAATTGGAGCATAACACTAATATGTATTGAGTAAGTGTACAATAGCCAAACTTATGAAGTAATACAATATTGTAATATATAATTACTTTATAGGTTCTAATGCATAAGGATTCCATTCGAAATAGTAAAAAAGCAGGCTTACCAAATCTAGTCAAATCCCCCATAGGTGCATAAAGTAGTTTCCAAATCTATGAAGATGCTCATGAAATTTTATAAGTAAAGTGGGAAAGATAAAAAGGGATGGAAATACAACTCATACATGCTTTTATTTGGAGAAAAGGAGGTAGGATGATGTGGGAAAAAAAAAGGAAGTTACACCTCGACTAGCTTTTCCTTTTTCCTTAAATCAGCTATAAAGCAAGGCAGCTTTTCATAAAAAGTAGATATAAACTTTAGAGAATATAGAGTAAAGAATACATGCTAAAATTGGTTTCCAGGATGTTTCCTAAGAACTCCATGACTCAGTTTTAGCATGTGTTGACTTCTAGGACATGTAGAAGACAACTAGCATAGAATGGAATCTAGGAATTTAGGTAATAAGACAAAAATGATTAAATTAATGTCTAATGTAGGTAACTATGGGTTTATTATTCTAATGCCCCCCCTTAATCCTGAATTTATGAGTAAATATTAGAAAACTATAGTGCATATAAACAATGATTAGTCACCCTTTACATACTGCTTGTCCATACAACCAAGGAAAGAGGCAAAAACCCAGTGGGAAAATCATCCCTCAAACATGGATAGGAAAAACAAAATTTGGAAATATTGTCATCAATCATGCTTCACAACATGATCAGAAATCCCCAGCAGTGATTTGATATTGTTGAATGTCTTCTCACAAAAAAACTTTGGTGAAGATGTATGCTACTTGTTCTGAAGATGCACAAAAGGGTAGAACAATGGTACCATCATGCACAAGTTGTATTATGTAGTCCATATGGATATCAATGTGCTTGGTTCACTGTCTCTGAACTAGGTCATTGTAGATTCTAATGGTGCTCTGATTATCATAGTAGATAATAGTTGAAATCTCTGATTCGAAGCCACATTCTCCAAGTATCCCCTGCAACCACATGTTGGGGTGCGCACCTTAATGGTCCTTAATTTTGGTAACTCCACTATTTTTTTGGAAGTTTGTAAGGGGAGTTACGACTCAAAATAGTCTTAGGGGTGTCGAGGTTGAGTCAAAACCCTTTTTTTGTAATTAACCCATGGTTTAAGTCCAGGTTTTAGGGTTCGAGGTGCCCATGGTTTAAGCCCATGGGTTTGTAATAAGTGCACTTGTATAAATAAGCACTTTTGTAAAAGAGTCAGGTTAGGCTTTGGATGTAAGATGATTTGATGCGAAGCTAAGGCTAGTTTTGTAAGAAATGTTAAGTCCCAGCTGTGTGCATGGACGACCTCTGTAGCTATGTGCGCAGAGGGTTATTGGGTGATTAAGAAGATCTGCAGCTGTGTGCGCAGAGATCTACAGCTTAGTGCGCAGCTTGAGGAATTGAAGGGATCTGCAGCTGAGTGCGCAGATCAGAACTGTGGTTTTTGTAAAGAGTTGAATAAAACACATTTCTGTGGACATAGCCCCTAAACTGGGGGTGAACCACGTTATATCTTGTGTTGTGGTTCTTTTGTGTTGTTTCTGTTATGTTATTTTATGCATTGATAAGTAGAATAACTGATAATTAAGATCACTTCTAAATACTAACTTTGCCATGAATTCCCAGTTAAGGGTTAAGCAAGACACTGTTTGTTTATCTAATTGCGAAGCTATATAAGTGATTGTCAAAGATCTGTATTGTATGATCATTATTTGTTAAAGGCTAAAGGTATAATAATATCCCTCTTCTGCGGCACCCCATAGCTGTTTCGGGTGAGACTGCAACCTGTTCACAGGTTGTTGCCGAAAGGGCCAACACTGTGGGTCTTTTGTTGGTGAGAAGACAAAAGTATAGAACCCGTATTCCCTAAGCTCAACAAATTGGTTCCATTGCCGGTTGAACTCAGTATCTTCTCAAGAGGGGTTTACGTCGTACCTAGAGGGCTATGTTTTGGAGCCCTCAGTGAAAGAAATCGGTGATTGGATTGAAGAGACTTATCTGAAATTTGCTGAATAAGAGAACAAAGATCCATGTCGCAGTTCAGACGAATTTTTACAAAGGTACGTTTTTTCTGATGTTTATGAAATTTTCTTTGGTAGTATCCACATAGAGTTGCACTAGTGGTTATCCAGGTTGATAGAGAGAAAGACGAACTTCGAAGAAGGTCAATTTCCTTATTGGACCCCCATAAGAATTAATATATTGAAAAGGGTGAACAACGAGATATCCTGAGCTGTTGATTTCTGGACAACGCGGACCCTTGAAGCATTTGTGATGGAGTTTGCCATCGACACAAGTACTTCCTTCAACAAAGACAAATGACAGTTTTTCAAAGGACCAAGGGGTAAGTACTTGAATTCATTTAATTTGAAAATTAAAATGCTATTGGCTGAAAAAGGTATATTGCTCATTGAATCAGACTGTTAGATTTAGTAGTACTAACTTATGTTTGGAAGTGAAAGTGACTTCGACGAGCAAAGTGGTTTTCTGTGAAGTGGTAAAAGATACAAGAGGAATTTTGGATCTTATACCCTAGGTTAGAATACCGAGTATACCCTTGTAAGTTCAACAGACCCGATGCCCGACGAAACCCCTTCGGTTGGAAACCCTCCGGTAACCCTGCAGCAAAGACCTGTTATCCCTGGGAACCCGTCACAGTCTGAAAGTAACCCTAGCCTGAGTATTCCTGTCGCAGTTCAGTCTACCCCAGTAAGTTCCCCCCTGCCTACTACCAGTCCCCCTCCCTCCCCCGCTAGATCCACGATGGCCCATATGAATGATGAGATTAAGCTCCCAGTCTTTAAAGGAACTGGATCAGAGGATCCAGAACAATTTTGGTTCTTATGTGAAGCCGTGTGGACTGCTAAGAACCTTATGGATCAAGATACAAGACGAGCACAGCTGGTTACTTCTTTTAGAGACCGCGCTTTGACCTGGTTCATGAAGTTTTCTAGTACTCAGAACCATGTCTTGGCTGATATAAAAGCAGCAATGATAAAAGAATTTAAGAAGCCTAAATCAGAGTCACAGTGTATCATTGAACTAAAGGAAATTCAGCAGAGGCAAGAAGAATCAGTGTGGGACTTTGATCAGAGGTTCAAAGTTCTGCTCGATCAAGTCATTTTCACTATTGGACCAACGCAGCATAAGGAATGGTTCATTGCAGCTTTGTTACCACATATCAAGACTCCAGTCATGCAATAGAAGGTTGTTGATCAGCAAGAGGCTTTGGAAATTGCTATGAAGCTTGAAACAGCTCCTGTCGAAGATAATTCTGGTATAGCTCAAATACAAGCGCAGTTATCAGAAATGGCCTTGGAGCTGCACGACATGAAGAAAGGAAAAACTGTTTGAGAAGAGGTTTGGTGTACACGATGTCAGACAGAAGGACATGACAAGGAACAGTGTCCTACAGTAAGAAATTACCTGAATTCTGGTGCACCAAACCCATTCAATCATAGTGTTCTATACTGTGATATCTGTCAGACAACTGGCCAGGATCGACCTGAATACTGCTATCTGCTTCAGAGATATGTGCAAGTACCTAAGAACCCCTATTGCAAGTTTTGTAAGTCAGTTGGTCACAACGAAGATGAGTGTCACAGTTTTGACCTCATGAGAGAACGAACCTATGATGCTTATCGGGTACAAAACGATGGACAAGGAAATGATGGATATGGGTACCATGGTAGTACCTCAGGTCGTGGTACTTTTGGAGGTCGTGGTCGTGGTGGTATGCCTGGAAGAGGTTGAGGCCAGGTGGTGTGCTATAACTGTAATCAGGTAGTACATCTAGCTAGAGACTGTCGAAACCCAACTACAACATGTCGATATTGCAGAGCAGTCGACCATGTGATTGAGCAATGCCTGCAGCTGATAGCCAAGATACAAGAAATAAATAGCGCTCCTACTCAGAATATTCAAATGATTGCTTGAGAGAAAAGATCTGTTCCATCCATTAATGTTGTTACAAGGAGTGGCGCTACGACGCAAATACAAAATAAGGAGAAACAGCCTGATGAGGCTTGGGTTCGTAAGGCCCCAGAGAAAATTCCAACCTTCAATGTGGGAATAGAAAAAGAGACATTTCTGGAAGCCAAAAAAGACTTTGCTGATTCGAGAACACCAGTAGGACCTGCGCAATAGCATCAGCAGCAGTCACAGTCTCAAGAAGCTTCGATGGATAAATTAAGTACACTATCTTCATTTTTACAGAGTTGCATGAAGCTCTTAAGAAATCAGAATGCTTTAAATGAGTTACAGAAAGTTATTACTTCTTGTGAACCTCAGCGAAGCTCTAGTAAGGAAAAAACTGTTAATAGAGTCAGAAGAACTAGAAGAGAAATGAGATTGCATGCTCAGATAGGAGAATATGACATGACTGATGTCATTTTGGACCTAGGATCCGAAGTAAATGTATTAACTAAACAAACATGGGAACAAATGGGAAAAACTACCCTTGAATGGTCTCCTATACAGTTGAGATTAGACAATCAGTAGAAGATTGTGCCCCTAGGAAGATTTCCTAGTGTCCCAGTAGATATTGATGGGGTCAGTACTTTAGCAGACTTTGAAGTTATTGAGATAATTGATGATAGCAACCCCTGCCCAGCTTTTCTAGGCATTGAATGGGCCATAGACAATGCTGCAGTCATTAACCTTAAGAAGAGACATATGACTTTTGAAGGGAAAGGTTTGAGATTCATAGTGCCACTGGACCCTTCTCAAGGAGAAAGGTACACAGAACCACTCAGAGATGAAGATCAGGATATTTTGGACCATATCTACAACATCACAGCTAAGGAAGAAGATTATGTTGATCCTACTACCGAAGGTATCATGGATTGGCAGTGTGATAGCTCCTGCATGATGGATTTGGATGACGCTCTAGAGAATTGGCAGAATAGACTTTATGAACTACATGGACACCGATGTGCAAGAATTACCAAGTCTCTCAGATGGCTCGGTGCACAGACAAGAGACTTTCCTACCTTTGATGGCTTGACAGACCCAACAGATTTTATTATACAATTCTCAGAGGAGGTACCAGATTCACAGAAAATGGAGAGTCTCGATTCAGCATTCAGAGCCACAACAGCCAGATGGTGGAATGGTCATAAAAAGTACATTCATAGTTGGGAAGCGTGCCAGAAGTCCCTTTGCCTAAGATTCAGGGATCAACCTCAGGAGGTACGAAGCAGGTTTAATGGTAAGACTAGTCCTCAGGGACATTTGGAGCAATGCTATGAAGCATGGAAGCATGTACCTTGTGAAGAATGGGTACATAGGTTTGTACACACCCTGGAACCTATAGCAAAGAACTAGTATGTGGAGGTTGAGCTTCACCATGGTATTGTAAGTTGGGATAGTCTTGTTGATAGTTTTGTGCTGACATTTTCTATTAATGAGGTTTGTCTTTCTTTGGATGCAGTTGTTGGGTTGATCCATACTAAAGTATTTGATGATCAAGAAATAGAAGAATACCAACCTAATTAGAAGGAACAAGAAGCTAATGCAATAGAATTTTATAACCTCGCAATTGACGAGGATGATGATCCACGCAACATTAACAACCCTGAGTTAGAAGGACACTGCGAAGTACATGGACCAGCAGTTGAAGCACCTGAAGTGACTCAGCCCTTGAAGACGCGGACAGTAAACATTGGATCAGAAGAAAATCCTAAGTATGCTATCATTGGAGATTATTGGGATGAAGAAATGGTGAGTAAAGTGACCCAACTTCTCCATGAGTATCAGGACCTATTTCTGACGAAGTTCTCAGAAATAAAAGGAATCATTGAGGCGGTGGAAGACATTCTGTCGTGGGTTACAGCTCGAAGCCATCATGAAGATGGTATCAGGAATTGGCGAATGTCCCCATTATGGCGCAGCCAGAGTTACTACTTGTGCCGAAGAAGGAAAGATTTGTTGGAGCTTAAAATACAACCATTGGAGGACACCAAATTTGGCGGCGCCGATACATTACCTATATTAACTTCCTGTACTAATGACATCTTGGAAAACCTACCGCCGTTTGGACAAGATCTCTGTCAAATTTGGTTTCTTCAATGCACAGTTATGACAGATACCGTTGATGGATTCTATAAGAAGACACCCACACCCGTGAAGTTCGCATTACGCATTTTCTTGAGTTTTACAATTAAGCCCATGACAGCTGATTACGAACTTCAGGAATTAGTGAGAGAATTTGAACAGGGGGGTCTGCCAAACCTTTTCAGCCATCCACCTGCACCTGCACCCTGTGAAGAGACTCCCCCAGTACCACCTCAACCAATGTAGACACGATCTACCAAGAAGAAGTTTAAACCAGAAGTATGCTCTAAGTGGAACGAAGATAGACACAAGCAATCAGGGAAAACATCGAAGGATCCCATGATGAATCTATTTGGTTCAGCAAAGATCCCATCTGAAGGGGATGAGAACATTGCACCGTAGCATCCACCTTATCTTCATCCTGTTCGACCAGGAGTTCAACCACGGCGGCGGAACGCTAAGTTCACTTTACGCACCCCTTCGCTGCCACAGGGTGTGCAGTTGGTTGGAACCATGACAGGGAAAATAGGCCGACTTAAGTATGCAGACCACGATATGAATGATCGTGGGAAGTTTCCACAGTTCAACCCGGGAACATACTTGCACTTCGTCAAATATCCAGAGACTGGAGCGACATTACTGAAAGTGAAACAATGGGATGCTGGCTTAGATAAAGCTGGTTTGTTGAAGATGCTCGATGTTCCCCACTTTGGTCACAGCACACAGGTGACCATAGTGGTCAAGAAGCTCTTGGAATTAGTACATGATGGGTACCTATGGATAGGAGACAAAATAATTCCTATCACTGGTGAGCTTATTCATAGGATCACAGGCTTACCAAGGGAAGGGCCTGATCCGGGGATAGAATTTCCTTCAAAACACAAAGATACGAAGCTGGCATAAAGCATGAAGGACCACTTCGGCCTAATGAAAGGAAAGCGAGGGTATCAAACCTCGACAATTCAGCATCAAAACATTCGCTTCACAGCTGAACTCTTAGCCTACAAATTGATGAGAAAGTGCAAACCATATGAAGTGCCTACCCCGATTGTCAGTATTGCTGCGAACTATGCCGAAGGCTACAGTTATAATTGGGTAGCGTACATTGCGAAGGAATTCCTTGAGGATGCCCACAACGCACAAGAGAAAGGTAGACCTTTTCACTACTCTTGGTTGATAGTCCTTATCGCACTAGTAGGATGGAAAGAACCTACCAAGGCATAGTTTGTTGCTGTGCCTCCGAACATGCCGGGCGCAGCGAGGTATGCATCTCTCTGGGTGTCACAGGACAAAGCATCCCAGTAGATGATGAACTATGTGTTTGCCTTTTATATGATGAGTATCTCATATGAGATTGTAAAGACCCCACGGCTCAGTAATAAGCTATTCTCTCAATATGATGGAGTGGCCAACTTCAAGGCCGACATGCACAATATCTTCATCCAGGCCTGCGTAGATAAGAAAAAGGCATGCTATAATTTGCCATACGTGGTGACCAAATAAGACATCCTCACGGTAGTTCAGTAGTGGTCGGCTGAATGGTTGAAGGACGTAGGGACAAAGCCCAACATTCCAATCCCTCCAGTCACCAATGTGGGCGCTGGCCCTAGTCAGACGCTGCAGAATGACCCACTTGAGGAAAGTGAAGAACAGAGTGCGTCACAGCAGAGTGAAGGCAACCAGGATGGAGATGACAGAGATGAAGAGGAAGAAGAGGATTCGGTCAAAACAGTCTCAGACCCTAATCGACCAGATAAGCGCAAGTCACTCGAAGCAGAGGAAGTGACCAAACCTCAGTCCCAAAAGAAAACAAAGGCGTCCAAAGACAAGAATATCGACAAAGAACCCGGCCTAACAACTGAGGATATTGATTAGGCTGTGAAGAAATCCACAGAGGTTCTCACCAAGAAATGGTCAGAGTTTGCAGCTACGCACCTTGATGCACTCACCGGCGTAGCTCGGGGAATTTTAGAGCTGAAGGACTCAGCAAAAAAATCAGCAACTGGTGCTGCAGCAAGCAGCACCCCAGTAAGTGCACGGCCAGACATAAGACAATGGCCAGTTAGAGAAAACAGGGGACAAGTGTCAAGTGCAACACTCATAATAACTGACGCAGCGTCTCGCTCAGAGATGAGCATGATAGTTGGAATAGATTACACCAAGATGTCCATGACGGAGTTGCATCTCTGCCAATTAGCAACCATGAAGGAGATCCAAGCACGGGACAACTACTCACAGATACAATTGGAAAATACCATGAAGTGGAGTGAGAGCTTCGAAGCGTAGTTGAAGGAAGCAGAGCAGAGGAAGAGTGATGCAGAACGTAAGCAGGTCACCCTGGCACAAGTACTGGATGAGGCGTGTCGAAGTCTTCCTAGCTTCGACATGCAGGTTGAGGAAGAGCCGGAGCAAAGAATTTCCAAGCTGAAACACTACGCACAGCAAACTCACAGTGAAATAGAGAAGCTCAAAGTAGAACATGAGGCTCAAATTTTCAAGCTTCAACTATGCATCATCCTAGAGAGCCCACCAGAGGTCAGGGAGCAACGTCACAGAGACATTCAAGCTTCAGCAACGAAGATCTCTGATCTTGTAGGCAGCGCAACCAAGCTACTAGAGGAAAGCGTCGATTCCTAGACAACACTGCAGGAAAATCCAGAAGTACAAAAGCTGCAGGAAACCATCAAGCAACGACAGGTAGAGTTGGACGCAGTGAAAGTGGAAATTAAGACCCTGACTCCTATGCAGAAAATGCTCAAGGTAAATCAAAGCAAGGAACTCCAGCAGGAAATTGAGTCATACAGAATGAAAGCAACACTGCTGGAAAATTCTATGCAGCCCCTTGTCAACGAGGTCTTGGAGTTGAGTACTGCTGTGGACAGCCAGCTCAAAGTTTTGAAGGAGTATGATGCATTTTCACAGGAAAAGGCTAGCGAAGCGTCAACGACAACATTGCAGGAGCTAGTGGAGAAGGAGAAAGAAGCCAACAATATCATGCGTGGCCTCAACAAGCAGTTCACTATCTTCACCAACAAAGCTCTCCCACCAGACAAGTAGCTAAGTGTCCCGGGACGGGACACTGGTGAGTCTTAGGGGCCTGTTGGGGCGCGCACCTTAACGGTCCTTAATTTTGGTAACTCCGTGGTTTTTTTGGAAGTTTGTAAGGGGAGTTGCAACTCAAAATAGTCTTAGGGGTGTCAGGGTTGAGTCAAAGCCCTCTTTTTGTAATTAACCCATGGTTTAAGTCTAGGGTTTAGGGTTCGGGGTGTCCATGGTTTAAGCCCATGGGTTTGTAATAAGTCCACTTGTATAAATAAGCACTTTTGTAAAAGAGTCAGGTTAGGCTTTGGATGTAAGATGATTTGATGCAAAGCTAAGGCTAGTTTTGTAAGAAAGGTTAAGTCCCAACTGTGTGCGTGGACGACCTCTACAGCTGTGTGCGTAGAGGTTTTTTGGGTGATTAAGAAGATCTGCAGCTGTGTGCACAGATATCTGTAGCTTAGTGCACAGCTTGAGGAATTGAAGAGATCTGCAGCTGAGTGTGTAGATCAGAACTGTGGTTTTTGTAAAGAGTTGAATAAAACACAGTTCTGTGGACATAGCCCCTAAACTAGGGGTGAACCACGTTATATCTTGTGTTGTGGTTCTTTTGTGTTGTTTTTGTTATGTTATTTTATGCATTGATAAGTAGAATAACTGATAATTAAGATCACTGCTAAATACTAACTTCGCCGTGAATTCCCAGTTAAGGGTTAAGCAAGACACTGTTTGTTTATCTAACTGTGAAGGTATATAAGTGATTGTCAAAGATCTGTATTGTATGATCATTATTTGTTAAAGGCTAAAGGTACAGTAATATCCCTCTTCTGCTTGTATAAACCTGATTCTACGGCACCCCATATCTATTTTGGGTGAGACTGCAACCTGTTCGTAGGTTGTTGCTAAAAGGGCCAACACTGTGGGTCTTTTGTTGGTGCGAAGACAAAAGTATAGAACCTGGGTTTTCCCTAAGCCCAACACCACAAACATTGAGTTGTTGCATTTACAAATCCTCTATACTATGATTCTGTAGATGAGAGTGCTATGGAACTCTGCTTCTTGCTTGACCAACTGATTGGTCCTTCTATAAGCATGAACACATATTTTGATGTACACTTTCAATCTATGTTGTCACCTGCCCAATCACTGTCACTAGGCCCAATCAAATCAAGATCATATTTTTCTTTGTAGAAGATCCCATTAGTTCTTGTTCCTTGAACAAAGTTAAGGATCCTCTTGGATTCTCTCCAGTGGATCTCATGAGGCTGATACATGTATCTATAAGCCATACTAACTACATAAGATAAATCAGGTCAATTTTTTGTAAGATAAATAAAACAACCAATCAACTACCTATATAGTGTATTATTTACCATAGGAGAAGAACCATATTCTTCAAGATTAACTCCTGAAAGGAAAGGAGTCTTTCTTGGCTTGCAATATTTCATGTTGAACTTGATGAGAAAATATGAATCATACTTGGACTAATGTACTTTGATTCCATGTTGGGATTGAGCAATTTTGAGACCCAAGAATTGGCTCAACAATCCTAAATCTATCATAGAAAATGCATGGTTCATTGCATCCTTCAAGGAGGAAATCTCTTTCTTTGAACTTCTTGTAATCAGTAGGTCATCCACATACAATAAAATAATCATCAAAGAACCATGATTTAGCTTCAAATAGACATTAGTATCATACTTTCATCGAAAAAAACTCAGTGACAGTTAAAAGCCATCAATCTTGACATACCAAGCCCTGGGGGCTTGCTTGAGCCCATACAATGATTTCTTTAACCTACACATTAAATATGGATTAGAAACAAAACCTTCAGGTTTCTACATTTAAATATATTTAGTGCAATCTTCATTTAGGAAAGCACACTTCAAATCCATGTGATGTACCTCCCACTGCTTCGAAGCTGCAATGGCTAGAGCTAGCCTTATGGAGTCCATCTTTAACACTAGTGCAAATTTTTCATTGTAGTCAATACCATGTACTTGTGATTAGTCTTTGGCTACCAATATTGCCTTATATTTTGAAGGTGAACCATCAGCATCAAACTTGGTCTTTAAAACCCACTTACATTGAACTAGTTTCCTCCCTGGGGGAAGATCAACTAGTTCCCAAGTGATGTTCTTCTAGAGCGAGTTGAATTCTTCTTTCATGGATGTTTTCCATCTTGGATAATGTACCACATATTCATATGTATTTGGATATGATTCAACCATCAGATAACACTTCTCAACAAATAGAGGATCTTTCACACAAACAGCACTCTCAAATTGAGATCTAGTCCTCCTAGTGTCATTAGGATTTCCATCTAGTTCTTTAGTTGCATGAATGGTATTTTATGCCCATTTTGGTCTTGTAGTACTTTTAGGATCTTAAATCAAATCATCATTATCAGACATATCAGAATCAGCAAACTCATTAGTCTCTTCACTTACAATCAATGGTTCTGGTGGTGAAGAGGACTCTCCAACTTCAATTGCTGCTAAAGGCTCTTCTTGGAACGGAACACTTCTTTCAATGAAATATTTGTTAGTGCTCAATTTTATCAGCTTGTACCCTTTTGAATATTCAGGATACCCAAAAAATAGGCACTCTTGGATTTTGGGTTGCAAAGCCTTCCTCTTTTTAGTTCGAATTCTAGCCCAAGCCTTTGAGCCAAAAATCCTGAAATGGGTCACATCTGGCTTGTGCCCACTCCAAGCTTAGAAAGGAGTCATACCATCAAGATGCTTATGAGGCACCCTATTCTATATGTAGGATGCACATTTTATAGCCTCAGCCCAAAACTTTGGTGGCAAATTCTTATCCTCAATCATGCAGGTTTCCATCTCCTTCAATGATATGTTCTTTCTCTCAGCAGCACCATTTTGTTGTGGTGTGTAAGAGATTGAATGTTGCATATGAATACCTACATATTTGCAATACTGAATGAACTTAGACTTGACATACTCACCACCATTGTCATATCTGAGGATCTTGAGTTTCCTCCTAGACTGGTGTTCAACCAAGGCTCTAAAGACTTTGAAGGGGTCAAAAACATTAGACTTATGCTTTAGGAAGTGAACCCAACAATACCTGGAAAATTCATCTATGAAGGTTAGGGCATATTTGGCTTGAATCATGGACATATGAGGGAATGGACCAGCAATGTCACTGTGGATCAACTCAAGAGGTGCATGTTGATGTATTTGTAACTTCGGAATGTATTCACTTGTATATCTTATGTATTGTACCCCTATGTTTATTCCGGGAAGTATCTGTAATGTAATTGATTCATGTCATGCCCCAATGTTCCGATCAGGAGATTCAATAATGTAAAAAAGTCATGTAAATTCATTGAGGTTAACCCTCCATTGTAAGTTAGGGTAATAGTCCCCACAATTCAGTTAAGGTTAACCCTCCTTGTTGTTCAGCGGTCAAAGTCCCCACAGTTGTGGGGAACTAGGGTTATTAGACTCTCATAGAGATGTCGGCCCTGTTAAGTAATTGTTAAGTGGGGCTGACTTCTTTGAGTGGAATTTAAGTGAACAAAAGAATATAAATAGAGAGTGAGCCTCTCTATTTATAACACACACACTCACTCACTGGGGCGCATGAGTGCGAGAGGAGAAGCTCTATTAAGTGAGAGAGAGAGAACAAGCTATTGGAGATCATCTCTATGTTTTCGGGTTTAAATGATGCCATTCATGCTCATTCTATCTTTGAGGAAGTTGCGAGGTTTTATCCTTTATGATTTCCCCAAGGAAAATTCTTTGTGTCTCTTGTCTCTTGTGTTTATTATTGTGCATGTTATTCTCTTAGATAAGATCCTAAGATCATATTTCTTAAATGATAAAAATATAACATGGTATCAGAGCTAACCTGAGAAGAAGACAATGTGCAGCTATAGAAGCTAGGGCTTCTTAATTTTTGGGTCTCTCTCCACAATCCATTAGCAAAAATATGCTAGGCTGACTCTCCATTGAAGGGCGCATCTTTTTGTCGAAGCAAAACTTGATTCTGGGCATTTTCAGTTTTTGGTGCGAGAAATTAGGGATTTTTACAAAAGAGAAATTTTTGAGTGAGCCCAACATAGGATTTCTCTCCTCATAAAAATCAAATTTTAGAGACCTAATCCAAGATTTTTGGTTGGGTGAAACTCTAGGAAAGTCAAACCCTAGTTTGACCCCGGGCCTGAAAAACCCTAAAATACGGAAACTGATAATTTTGGTAGATTCAATATATATAGATATTGGAGAAGGATCAGGTGTTGAAATGTTGATAGGTAGAAGATAAATTTCGGATGTATACTTTTTCCATGTTTCAGCCTCAGATTCTCTATATTCTAGGAGATATGATTTCTCTAAGTTAGGGTTCCAGCCTCTCCCAGGATTCCTCCCCAAACAGGACACCTGGGGAGAATTTATATATCTTAGGATACGAAGGTCCAAATAAAATTCTCAAGATGTCCCAGAAATGACACGGACTGTGATTTTTGTGAGAAAAGTTTCAGACCCAGAAGATGAAATACTGACACGTGGTAGTACGTACAACTTCACTATGCTCAACAGTCCTGAAACAGGATGCCTTGGGAAAACATTCATAAGTCCCAATTGGTGAAACCAATTCTGATGAAACCTATGGTTTTGTAACAAGGATAGACGAGGATACCTCAGTATGAAATTTAAGACACAAAGGAATAGTAATTACGGAGATACCATAGAAACAGTATCAGGCATGTCTGCAGTATAAATTGGTAAACTAGGGCTTCTTGTTCCAAGAGCTTCCCTCACTATTTTTAGGAAAGGAGTACATTGGAAATCTCACCTTTAAGAGGTCTATATTTCTATCCAATCATATATTAAACATTCCAAGTTTTGAAAATTAGGGTTTCTCTGACAAACCCTAGATCAGCGAGCTACAAAACCAGGATGGACACCTCAATTCGGTAAGATATAATATTTTTCTATTTACAGTTGAGGTTATCATTTCAAGCTGACTAATCACACCATATTGATGAAAATATTGGTGAGGATGACAACTTCCAAGCATGGAATTATAGGATCTCACTAGTTCTTGAAGTAAATGAATTGGACACCTACATAAGTAGAGAGGTTCCAGTTCCAAAGGGAGATGAGTCTAAAAACCTTACACAAGAAGAACGTGATCAAGTCCAAGAAGATCATTGTTGATTCAATCACAGATCACCTTATACCACAAGTTTCTTCCCTAAAGAAATATAAAGAGATGTTTGATTCCTTGAACAAGCTATTTGAAGGGAAGAACATAAATCATAATATGACTTTGAGAAAGCAATTGAAGAATGTGAAGATCCAAAATGCAGAGACCATACAGTCATACTTTACAAGGGTATCTCAAATAAAAGAACAACTTGTAGCAGTAGAAGAAGAAGTGGAGAATGCATAAGTTGTAATAAATACCCTAAATGGCCTCCTGGGATCATGGGATTCATTTATTTGAGGAACGTGTGCCAGAAGGAAGTGATTACTTTCAGCAAACTCTGGGAAGAGGAAGAAGCTCGACTCATAATAAGAGAATAGAATATGGGAGCAATTGAATATCAAGCTCTCACCATCCAAAGAAAATCCCTCAGCCGATGAGGAATACGAAGGACTCAACTCTTGAAGAACCACTTATCCATCTTAGCATTTGGATAAGAAATGATGAATGAAGAAGATGATGAAGCTGAAGGCTCAAGAAGGAGTATACCCACAAAACAAATAAAGATAAGTATTCAATTGTCATTTCATGATATTGTCTTGTTATGCATTTGTTTATATTCTGTTGATGTATTATGCATTGTAGAATGTTTACATTAATGACAGTATACTACTAATACGCATGTGATGGGTAAGTAGCTCATGGTGCTATACAACTCTCCATTGCTACTTATCTAGAATGAAACCTCTTTGCTAACATATTGTATTAGTGCACAATCTCAATGATGTCTTGGTAGAGATGGAAGGCATCTAGAAACGTTTTCATAAGATATGGATGAATGTTGTATTGGCTAAAATAGTTGCATGATCATATATCGATGCATAATAATTTTCCACTATGAATATTCCTTATGAAATATTTCTAACCATACAAATACATTTGAATTGTAGGAAAGATCGTGTACAATCACCTACAAGAAAATAAGGATGAGACTTGTTCCGAAGAACAAGTGACGACAGTTTAAGATGAAGAATAATATGACGAATGTAGTGACATCATTGATGTGAAACCTTCTAGCTATGAAGAAGTATCCAAGAATATAGGGAATACCAAATCAATAAGAATGATGTCTAGGATGCAGTATCAAGACCTGAAGGGAAGTTCGTAATTCCATTATGCAGTAGATGGAAACATCATGTGATACTAGGAAAGATTCGTAGCATGAGGAATATACTATGAGGAGACATTTGCAGCCACTAGAAATACACATGACATGAAGAATCATGTGTGCAAATGAAAGAAGGCCTTGTAAAATCTCAGAAGACACCCATAGGATGACACATACCTGAGGAGCTTGAAGATACCTAGAGTGATGAAGATCTTAACCTTTGATACAAGGTTGAAGATGAAATCCTGTAGAGGATGAAAAACTCACATATGGGTGCAAGAAGAACACTTTCAGGATAGAGGATCTTGGTATCCAGTGACCCTAGATGGATACATAGAATAATAGTAGTAGAGAAGGCTACTTTTCACTCCAGTACAGAATGTTTCAATGCATAGAGTACGAAAGACAGAGGGAGAATGATGTTTCTCTTCGGTGGGAGGGACTATAGAATATCCTAAGGTTCGACATGGTACAACAGGATGGACATATGACTGATGACTCTAGGATTTACTGAGAGTAAAGAAAATTCTATCCTTTTCTTCAAGGTTGAAGGCGGAAGTTTAATGATGCTCCTGTTATATGTCGATGACTTCTTCCTGACAGAAAACAGGAACTCATTAAAGTTGCAAGAAGGAGACTTGCTGCTGAGTTTGACATGAAGGACATGGATATGATGCACTACTTTCTAGGCATGGAGGTGTGGCAGAATCTCCCTGGGACAAGGGAAGTATGCAATAGATATCCTGAAGAGGTTCAGGATGATGAGCCGCAAGGCCATGACCACACCTATGGCATTGAACCTGAAGCTATTGAGTGTTGCTTCATGAGATTCAGTTGATGCCATGATGTATCGTCAGATGATTTGTTCCTTGATGTACCTGATGAATGCAAGACCAGATATTTTCTTTGATGTGAACACATTGAGACATGTTCACTTGATGGTTGCAAAACATGCAGTGAGGTACCTGAAGGGTATAGCTTATTATGGGCTCAAGTATGAGGATAATCAAAATATTAACCTGGAAGGTTATGTTGATTCAGATTGGGCAGGCATTACCATTGATAGGAAGAGCACTTTGGGATGCTGCTTCAGTATGGGATTAGGTGTGATCTCTTGGTTTAGCATGAATCGGTCTTGTGTGGCACTATGTATAGATGAAGTAGAGTATGTTGCATCTTATCCAACTAGATGTGAGGCAGTGTGGCTTAAAAAGCTACTATCTGATTTTTTTAATCTCCAGTTGGATGCTACTTGTATATATTGTGACAACCAGAGTTGTGTGAAGTTGTCTGCGAACCCGATGTTCCATGACAAGTCGAAGCATATCGAGATCAAATATCACTATATCAGGGATATGGTGCAGAGAGGAGCAGTGAAGCTCTAGTGTGTTGTGACGGACGAGCATATAGCTGATGTGTTGACCAAGCCATTGGATGGAGTGAAGTTTGAGTACTTCAGGGAGAAGCTTGGTGTTCTCCAGATCAAGGTTTTCTCCAAGGGGAGGTGATGAGTCCAAGAGCCCTTCTTACATGGTGATAGGATTGGTTCCTTCCATGGTTAGATGTAAGTGCAGAGCCATTCTAATGTGACTGTGGGATGATCAGATGTAAGTGCAGACCCATTTTGATGTGACTGTGGGATGTCTTCCCACATGATCAGATGTAAGTGAAAAGCCATTCTGATGTGACTGTGGGATGTGTTCCCACATGATCAGATGTAATTGTAGAGACATTCTGATGTGACTATGGGATGTGTTCCCACATCATCATATGTAAATGCAGAGCCATTCTTATGTGACTATGGGATGTGTTCCCCACATGGCTAGATATAAGTGTTGAGCCTTTATGACATGGTTCTTGTATGTGTTCCTCCCATGGTCAAGTATAAGTGCTGAGCCTTTCTGAAATGGTTCTTGTATGTGTTGCTCCCATGGTCAGATATAAGTGCTGAGCCTTTCTGACATGGTTCTTGAATGTGTTCCTCCCATGGTATGATATAAGTGCTAAGCCTTTACGACATGGTTCTTGGATGTGTTCCTCCCATGGTTGGATATAAGTGCTGAGCCTTTTCGACATGGTTCTTGGATTTGTTCCTCCCATGGTTAGATGTGAGTGTTGGGCCTTTCTGACATGGTTGTTGGATGTGTTCCTCCCATGGTTAGATGTGAGTGTTGGGAGTGCCTTTCTGACATGGTTGCTGGATGTGTTCCTCCCATGGTCATATGTAATTTCTGAGTGGGCCGTTCTGAATAAGGGTCAGATATAAACACTGAAGAATACCTACATGGAGGCTAGCCATACGACCATCATGAAAAAGGGATGGCTCTATAGAACTTCATATGACGAGAAGGATGAATAGATAGCACCATTTGATTGAGATAGTGGAAGGAGTGATGATGATGATGATCCAGTGATGATCCAGCTTTTATGATGATCTATATCAAGTGATGATCCAAACTTGATGATGATCCAGTGATACTCCAGATCAAGTGATGATCCAGTGATGCTCCAGATCAAGTGATGATCCAGACTTGATGAAGATTACTTGAAGATGAAGATGACTTGAATATGAAGATGACTTAATGATGATCCAGATGATACAGAGAAGAATATTTTTGCTGATAAATTGTGTCAAGAAAATACCTTCCTGGTTAAGAGAAAGTGTTGATGTATTTGTAACTTTGGAATGTATTCACTTGTATATCTTATGTATTGTACCCTGATGTTTATTACAAGAAGTATATGTAATGTAATTGAGTCATGTCATGCCCCAATGTTCCTATTGGGAGATTAAATAATGTAAACAAGTCATGTAAAGTCATTGAGGCTAACCCTCCATTGTATGTCAGGGAAATAGTCCCCACATTTGAGTTAAGGTTAACCCTCCTTATTGATCGGAGGGAAAATTCTCCACAGTTGTGGGGCACTAGTTTTATTATAATCTTGTAGAGATGTCGGCCCTGGTAAGAAATTGTTAAGTGGGGCCAACTTCTTGGAGTGGACTTTAAGTGAATGAAAGAATATAAATAAAGAGTGAGACTCTCTATTTATAACACACACACTCACTCACTGGGGCACATGAGTGAGAGAGGAGAATCTCTCTCAAGTGATAGAGAAAGAGCAATATGTTGGAGATTATCTTTATGTTTTTGGGTTTTACTGCTACCATTGGTGCTCATTCTATCTTTGAGGAATTTGTGGGATTTTCTCATTTATGGTTTCCCCAAGCAAAATTATTTGTGTCTCTTGTCTCTTGTGTTTATTTCTATGCATGTTATTCTATCAGATAAGATCCTAAGATCATATTGCTTAGATGATAAAAGTATAATAGTGTGAAGGTTCTCTCATGACTAGCTTTCTCATACTTGTGCTATGGGTGTTTTCCTAGGATACAACCTTTACAAACTCCCTTAGAAAACTTGATCTTTGGTAACCCTATGACCATATATTTTTCACTCAAATAAGAAAGATACTTGTAGTTAAGATGGATAAATATTTCATGCCAAAGCTTTCTTGCTTCATTAGCATGAATCAGAGGAGCAGAGGGGTTTGAGTAGGGTAGAAAATGGTAAAACTTGTATACCTTCGAAGTGTGATAAACAACAAATTTTTCTATGAATTTACCATTCGAAATCTCAGTGATTTCAACATCATCAAGGGATAATATGAACTTCTGTGGAGACCCAATATGAGTCATCTGATACACTGACAAGAGATTAGAGGCAAGACCTGGAACATACAACACATTATTGAAACTACCATGGTCAAGATCAATCCTACCCTTCCCCAAACTATCAGTGAGAGATTCATCTCCCAAAACTATTGGTGGAACTTTCGACATCTCTAGAGAGGATAATTTCTCCTTTGTCGAAACCATATGTGTAGAAGCTCCAGAATCTATTATGAACTAGGTAAGCTTGATGTGCCAGCAACCAAGGCATGTACTCTCTCTCTGTCTTCTTAATTTTATCCTCCTTCCTTCTTCTTTGAGAAATCAAGAAGGTAGATGTTATTCTTCTCTAGGAGTTGGGTCAACATGTCAATTTTATTCTTCACACAAGAGCTCTTAGGATGATAGCCCTTACTATAGTATGTGCACTTGCACATTTCTCCTTTATTCTTCTTCTTTTGGGAGTTCTTCTTGGATCTTTGAGGCTCCTCTTGAGACTTTGAATTGTCTCTCTTTTGCTTAGGTGGCTTTTTAGATTTTTTCTTTGTTTTTGAATCCACCCTTGAATCTCCACCAACCAAATCTTGGTCTTTGGAAAGTTTGATGGTGCCCATCATCACCAACTTATCTTGCTCCTGTGTGAGGGATTCCATGAACTCTGCAAGCTTAGGCATCTTCTAGGATCAAGCTGTTAACTTGGTCGCATGGAAGGTAAAAAAAAACGATGAATAGTTAGGACCAAGCTTAGAGAGTATGTCCAAGACTAGTTTCTCTTCCTTCTTTTTGATCCCACACTATTTTAGATGCAAAACAAGGACCTTAAACTTGGAAAATTAGAGTTGCAATGATTCGAAGCTAATGGGACTCAAGGAGATCAGCTCATTCTCAATTTGATGTCCTCTCATATCATCTGTCTTTCCAAAAATATCTTCAAGATTCTCCCACACTTCATTAGGTGATTTCAATCCATCAATATGGAAGAGGAGGTCTCTTGAAATGCTCAGACACAAAGGATCATAGGCCTCATCCCTCTTGTTGCACCATTTAATTTTCTCTTCAGCTGCATTGGTATTTGCCTTAGTTTCCATGGTCACCCTGTAGATACCTTTGTCTCTCAACAATATCTCCATCTCATCTTTCCACTCAAAGAAATTGAATGGAGTCAAGATGATCTTCTCAGATTGGTCCATAGCTTAGTAATTGTGCCCTCCAGTCAGTAGAATGTGCTCCTAGTCAAGATGTCAAACTTGGAATAGCAATATGGAAGGAGAAAAATATATATACAAAGGCTATGATACCATGGTTAAATTGAACCCAATATATAGAACAATTACACTCACAAAATTGCTAATCAAACATGCAAAATTAACATCAAAGGAGACTGAAATTGGAGCATAACACTAATATGTATTGAGTAAGTGCACAATAGCAAACCTTATGAAGTAATAGGCTTCTGTAATGTATAATTACATGAGAGGTTTGAATGCATAAGGATGCCATTCGAAATAGTAAAAAAGAAGGATTACGAAATCTAGTCAAATCCCCCATAGGTGCATAAAGCAGTTTCCAAATCTATGAAGATTCTCATGAATTTGCTAAGTCAAGTGGGAAATATAAAGAGGGATGGAAATAAAACTCATACATGCTTTTATTTGGAGAAAAAAGGGAGGATGATGTGGGAAAAAAACAAGGTAGTTACACCTAGACTAGATTTTCCTTTTGTCTTAAATCAGCTATAAAGAAAGGCATCTGTTCATAATAAGTAGATATGTGCTTTAGAGAATATGGAATAAAGAAGACATGCTAAAATTGGTTTCCAGGATGTCTCCCAAGCACCCCATGACTTTTTTTAGCATGTGTTGACTTCTAGGACATGTAGAAGACAACTAGCATAGAATGGAATCTAGGAATCTAGGTAATAAGACAAAAATGATTAAATTAATGTCTAATGTAGGTAACTATGGGTTCATTATTCTAACACTTGGTATCTAGTAACCCTATATGGATACATAGAATATTTGTATTAGAGGAAGCTACTTGTCACTCCATTACAAAATGTTTCAATACATAGAGTATGAAAGGCACAAAGAGAATGCTGCTCCACTTTAAAGGGAGTGACTGCAGAAGATCCTTAGGTTCGACATGGTACAATAGGATGGAAAAATTAGTGATGACTCTAGGATTTACTACGATTAAAGAGGATTCCAACCTTTAATTCAAGGTTGAAGGTGGAAGACCTATGATGCTCATTTTATATGTCAATGACTTGTTCCTGGTAGAAAGAGGAACTCATTAAAGTTGTAAGAAGGATAATTGTTGCCAAGTTCAAGATGAAGGAATTGGATATGATGCACAATTTTCTAAGCATGGAGGTGTGGAAGAATGCAAATGGAATCTACCTAGGACAAGGAAAATATGCATTCGATATCCTGAAGAGGTTTGGGATGATGGACTGGAAGGCCATGACTACAACTATGGCATTGAACCTGAAGCTATTGAGTGATGCTTCATCAGTGTCGGTTGATGCCACGATGTATCATGAGATGTTTTGTTCATTGATGTTCCTGACATATCCGGTACATGTTCACCTAATTTCTGCAAAGCATATTCTAAGGTATCTGAAGGGTACAATTGACTATGGGCTCAAGTATGAAGTGAATCAAAAGATTAACCTAGAGGTTTATGTGGATTCAGATTGGGTAGGAAGTTCCATTGATAGGAAGAGCACTTCGGGGTGATTCTTCAGTATGGGATCAAGTGTGATCTCTTGGTTTAGTAGGAAGGAGTCCTACATGGCATTGAGTATAGCTGAGGAAAAATATGTTGCCACTTACTTGGCTACTTGTGAGACAGGAGCAGTGAAGCTCTAGTTTGTGATCCAGATCGAGATCTCTCGAAAGAGGGAGTTCTAGCATAGCCGGTGAGAAAAGTTGTCTGAGCATAAAATCCTTGTGAATATCATAGGTTGATCAAACATGGTGGCATAAAATCCTTTCTGACATGGTGGCAGGCTGGGCCTCCCATGGTCAGATGTAAGTGCAGATCCTTTCTGACATGGTTATATGCTGGGCCTCCCATGGTCAGATGGAACTGTAAATCCTTTCTAACATGGTGGTAGGTTGGGTCTCCCATGGTAATATGTAAGTGCTGAGCCTTTTTGACATGGTGGAAGGCTGGGCCTCCCATGGTCGAATGTAAGTGTTGAGCCTTCCCGACATGGTGGCAGGCTAGGCCTCCCATGGTCGGATGTAAGTGCTGGAAATTTCTAACATGGTGGTATAATGGACCTCCTATGGTCATATGTAAGTGTATAAATAATAGATCAATTATATGAGTAATGATTCTAAGAAGAAGCACAGGAAATAGATCTTGCTACTAAGAATTCTCACAAGCATACATAGGAAAAATAGAGAGAAGAAAAGAGATTGAATCACTTGAATGAAGAGATGAATATTGGTGTGTATCCTTCCATTGAATAATTATGAATAATAGTTTACATAAATAGTACATCCCTCATAGTAAAATTGAGTTATATGGAGACAACTCATAAATCTCAAAACGGTTGACTTACCAAAATATAGCAAACCCCCATAGGTGGCTAAATCACTTCCCAAATCTATCAAGGACCTCACAAATTGGAAAAACCATGACTGAGTTTTCAAGGAGATGAAAAAAACATGCTAATCCTAGAAAATGGAGGGAAATTCATGAAGGATGGGTTGGCAACAAAAGCACCCAATTTCCTAGTTTTACTAGCTTTACCTTATCCATAGAAAAGCAGGAAAAGCAGAATAAAGCAGAATCTACTGTAAAGTGTTGTATACTAATTTTGGATGGTAAAAAGGTGGTCAATATCAACCCAAAATTAGAAATAAATCATTCCTAGGATATATATGGCATGTATTGGCTTTAAGGTGCAAGTGGATGCCAACTAATTAAGCTAGTGGGTGAATAATTAATCAAATAATGATTAATTATTTTATCCTAAGTTATGGGTGGGTTTAATATATTCCTAAACCCCCCTATAATTCTGAATTTATTATGGTATGACAAAAATTATGTATTCATATAGGGCCCAGCAACGAGGCTATGGTCACCCTTTAACAATTATTATGTCCAGAAAAGTGAGGAAAGAGGCAAAACCACATGGGGAAAATCCTCCCTCAATATAGTACAAGGCACAAAATTTGAAATGTCTTCAACATATCTTCATATTCAATTTAATGACCTAAATGAACTGCTTCTAGATGAAGGACTTGCTGAAGAAATCATGAACTCCATGATCATGCGCTAGAGTGTAGAACCTGCAAGAAGGAAGAGGAGTGACTCCTTGAATCTCATCAAATGATGAAGTAGGAGAATTATATGAATGCTTATTTATTCTGCCAAAATATTATTTTCAAACATAATCTGAAATGGAAAAAATATCTGTGCACACTCCTTCCCAAAGAGTACACAAATTAAGACAATTTATTGCACACTCAATTCCCTGAATAGCTACAAAATTGTGATGTGAATCACATGTCAATATTACAATATTATTTAGCACCTTTCCAGTTATGATATGAGGCTTATAAAAATATTATATACCATAAACATTATCATATGGAACATCAAATACAAAGGCTTCCGTGGCTCCATGAGGATATAGGGCTAGACTAGGAAAACTATGAGCAACTGGGGAAAACTGATAGGTGTAAAAATATGAATGATGAATGGGAATAAGATATGAACCATGAGTGTTTAGAACAGATAAAAAATGTTTAATATCAGTCCAAATATTACTAATTACATGGATAACCAAAAACTTAAAGATAGGAAATACTTCAAACCATGTAAGATAAGTAACTCTGCATAAGAGGCCAATGCGGAATCAACTAGTGAACTTGGGATTTGTATAGTCTTAGGATTATTTAGAGGTATGGTATATGGTATGGATGGTGGTATTATATGTGTCATAACATGCATATCAACCTTCAAACAATCTTCCAAATCATATATACAAGCTTGTGAGGAAGAGCTGCTCAAAGACAAGTCAATATCTAGTGAAAAATCACAATTTTTGGGAGATGAATCTAGTAGACTGAGAGGAGGATTATCAAAGAAAGGTTATGATATTTATGATTCTAATATATCAGAGACTAAATATATATCAGATATATGATAAAAGGATATAACTCTGTCACTCAAATCATAAGTTATATCACCTTGGAACTGCACAGTTTGACATTGTTCTAAGGAATCAACACGCTTTTCTAGTTCTTTTCAAACTTCGATATTGTGCTTCTCAAGAAGCTGAGACATGATGTCCATATTATTATTGAAACACTTATTATATGAATGAAAAACCTTTCTTCAATAATAACAATCGAATGTGCTCCCTTTATTCTTAACTTTCTTCATTAAATCTTCATAAGAAGAATCTTCATCTTCAATTTCTAACTTTGGCTGCTTCACAATTTGCTTTTCTTTGGATTTGACATTCGTTTTTCCTTGAAATAAGAGAGAATGATAATTTATATTGGGATAATTAAGGACACCCATATGTATCAATTTATATTTCTCCTTTGTTAGTGAATCAAGAAAATAATTTAAAGAACGCTTTTTCCACTTAGGAACAACAAGCCTAGTAGCATGAAAAGTAGACACAAAAACTGAGTAATCAGGACCCAATTTTGAAAGAATGGAAAGGATTAATTGATAATATTCTTTATCAATCCCACATTTATTGAGAATTATAACAAGTGACTTGAAATTTGTGAAGAAAGCCTCAAGAGAATTGAAATTGCTTGGACTTAGTGAGAATAACTCAATCTCCAATTAATGCGCTCTTAGCTCATCTTGAACTCCAAAGAGAGACTCTAGTTGAGTCCATAATTGGTTTGTAGTGGTAAAACCATCTAGATGAAAGAGTATATAAGGATAAATATAGAGGCAAAGCAATCCATAGGCTTCATCCAACCTATTGTGCCACTTAGCTTTCTCAATCACAGCATTGGGCCCATTCTCCAAAGCTAGAGTAACTTTGTACAATCCTCTACTGCACAATAGAATGGAGATTTTGGATTTCCATTCGTGGTATTTTAAGGGAGTAAGAATTATTTATGAAGGATAATCCATATTTCTAAATTGATGTGCTCAAGAAGAAACTCTCTACAGCTTGCAGAACAAACTAGGAGAAATCTTGTAAGCTAGACAAGCTCTTCTTCAGAGAGGGATACGAGACTCGATGCGCTCCTCAAATATGTAGAAATTGATCAAACATGATTCTATAATACCATGTATAAATAATAGATAAATTTTATGATAAATTATTCTAATTCAAATCACAAGAAATAGATCTTGCTACTAAGAATTCTCACAAGCATACACAGGAAAAATAGAGAGAACAAAAAAGAGTGAATCACATGAATGAAGAGATGAATATTGGTGTGTATCCTTCCATTGAATAATGATGGATAATAGTGTACATAAATAGTACATCCCTCATAGGAAAATATAGTTGTATGGATAAAACTCATAAATCTCAAAAAGGCTGACTTACCAAAATATAGCAAACCCCCATAGGTGGCTAAAGCACTTCCCAAATCTATCAAGGACCTAAAGAATTGGAAAAGGAATGAGTGAATTGTCAAGGAGATTAAAAAATCATGATAATACTATAAAATGGATGAAAATTCATGAATTATGGGTTGGAAACAAAAGCACCTAGTTTCCTAGTTTGACTATCGTTACCTTATCTGTAGAAAAGTAGGAAAAGAAGAATAAAGCAGAATCTGCTGTAAAGTGATGTATACTAATTTTGGATGGTCAAAAGGTGGTAAATATCAACCCAAAATTATAAATAAATCATTCTTAGGATATAGATGACATGTATTGACTTTAAGGTGCAAGTGGATGCCAACTAATTAAGCTAGTGGGTGAATAATTAATCAAATAATGATTAATTATTTTATCATAAGTTATGAGTGGGTTTAATATATTCCAATAGTAAGTGTTGAGCCTTTTCAACATGGTGGCAAGATGGGCCTCCCATGGTCGGATGTAATTGTTGATCCTTTCCGACGTGGTGGCAAACTGGGCTTCCCATGGTTGGATGTAAGTGTTGGGCCTTTCTGACATGGTTGCAGACTGGGCCTCCCATGGTCAAATGTGAATGCTGGTCCTTTTTGACATGGTGGTAGGATAGGCTTCCCATGGTCAGATATAATTATTGGGAAGGACTTGTCAACATGGTGGCAAGCTATGCCTCCCATGGTTGGATATAAGCATTGAAGAAGATGAAGACCTGCATGGAGGCTATTCCTACAACCAACATGAAAAAGGGATGGCTCTGTAGAACTTCCTATGACGAGTAGAATTTAAAGATAATACCATCTTTTTGAGACAGCAGGAGCAGTGATGATGATGATCCAGCTTTGATGATGATCCGGTGATGATGATGATCCAACTATGATGATGATCTAGCTTTGATGATGATCCAGTGATGAATACTTGTAATGATGACTTGTGTCAACATGATACCTTCCTATATAAGATGGAGTGTTGATGTATTTGTAACTTTGGAATGTATTCACTTGTATATCTTATATTGTATTTCATTGTACCCCGATGTTCCTATCGGGAGAATCATTAATATAATAAATTCATGTAAATTCATTGAGTTTAACCCTCCATTTTAAGTCGAGGCAATAGTCCCCACAATTGATTTGAGGTTAACCCTCTGTTTGTAATTCTGGGCAATAGTCCCCACAGTTTCGGGGTACTAGGGCTATTAAACTCTCCTAGAGAATTCGGCCCTGGTAAGTAATTGTCAAGTTGGAAACTAGTATAAATAGAGAGTGAGAATCTCTATTTGAAACACACACTCACTCAACTATAGCGCATGAGTGATAGAGGAGGAGCCAAAACAAGTTAGAGAGACAACTATTGTCGGAGATCATCTTTGTGTTTTTGGGTTTTACTTTCGCTACTGGTGCTCATTCTATCTCTGAGGAAGTTGTGGGGTTTTCTTTTATATGGTTTCCTTGAGGAAAATTCTTTGTGTCTCTTCTCTCTTTTGATTATTGTTGTGCATGTTATTCTCTCTAATAATATCCTAGATCATCTTGAATAAATGATAAAAATCTAACAGTTTCTCCTTATCAGTAAACTTTAATAAAAATTTCCATACAATCAGTGGACTCATTATTCATACTTTCTTTTTCTTTCTCTATCTTAGCTAATTTAGGTCCTCCTATTTTTTTAATTTATTTTTCAGCAACTGGATGGAATTCCCCTTTTTATTCAATAGCTTTTGCATGCCTTCTCCCTGATCAACCTGACCCCCAGCAGCTAGAATATCTATTTGCAAATTTTTTATTTGGGTCTGATGTGCTTTATTCTCCACCTTTTCCTGTCTCAGCTAATTCTCAAATTTTCTCTTTGTAATTTCCAGCTTTGACAATTTCAATGTGGATTTCAATAAAGACATAAAAAAATATCACCAGTCTATTTTTGTAAATCAATCATGTTTGGGATAGGAATGTTCTCCAGGTCCATCTTCATTTCAGCAACATTGTTATAATTCTAATTTTAAAGTGTTATGGGCCTAATTTATGATAGCAATAAGTGACACATCTTGACTAGAAATATTTATCACTTCTACGTACATATTCAAATTTTATTTTGAAGTCATATCCTTTGTTTCTTTATACTTCTCCAATGTCTCTATCTTGTTCCTGAATTGTGATGTAGAGTCAGCTGGTGTGTCAGCAAAGGCATACTCCTTGAACTCAAAAACAGGTCCTGTTATTTTCATCTTATGCTTTCCTTTGTCCTCTATTGTATTTTGGACCAGTTCTCCCCCTGATTCAACCTTCTGCCTCTTAAGTTTCATGGTAGTGTCCTCCTCTTCAATGCCCATGGCTTCCAAAACCTCTCGTTTGTTGGTTCTTTCTGAGTGACTGGCCAGAGGTGTAATGTTTTCAACTACTGAAATCAACTTAGAAATATCATCATTAATGAAGTAATTTAATTTAATGAATAACTTGAATCCTCCTACACATCAATATATTTTGGATTCTCTGTTGGATAGTCATCCCAATTGGCAGCATATGCCAACCCAACAACCTCTACATGCTAGAAAGGATTTCTCTTCAAAATTTTCCTTCTATTTGAAATAACCTGATGAGGATCATAAACAATTGCGGGCTCTTTCAGAAATCCCATCTCCTTTAATAATTTCTCAATCATTGGTAAAGAGGTTTTATTCTTGATGTTAAAAGTCCTACCACCCAAGGATACTTAATTTCAGTAGACTTTTTGAATTTTAAGAAGTGTTCTATTTCTACTACTAACTTCTATTTGATGAATTCCATGGAGAACACTCTATGGGTTAATAAGGATGGAAACATATATGGTGGATGAGTAAAGCCATACAATAGGATCACCATTCCATTCTCAAATAAGAACCAATCACCTATCCTGCTATCTATAGAGAACTGCAAAGTAGTTCACATCTCCAGTAATACTCTGGGAAGCCTCTTCTGAAAAATAGCATTGTCTATCTTTGACATAAGGAAGTTCATAAATTTTGTGTAATCCTTACTCATCTCCTCAATAAATACCATTTCTGGTAACTGCAAATTATCCTCATTGAAAGAAAGGAACATCTTCAGCAAATAATATTGAAACCTAAAGGTTTTGGTCCAACAGAAGTCCATTAACTAAGAAAGAATATTCTCATCTAGGAACTCATCAAACTTAAAACATGAAACCTACACTGCTTCACTTGGCTCATTTCAATCAATTAGACAAGTACTTAAGACAAAAAGTAAACTCATGAGGGGCTCAATAATGTACTTTTCAGTGTCTAGACCTAAGAACTAACTCAACAGAGTAATAGTGCATTGGGTTTCTTCATTGAATAGGATGAAATCGATTGGAAATGGTTGGTCTAATAGATTTACATCGGGTTTGAAGCATTTATTGAAAAAATATTGTTTCTTTTCTACCAAATATTCTCTGAAACATTGAACTATAGACTCTTCTTTATAATACTGGTCTTTTAGGGTAAAATCCTTAGGGACCGGCAAGATTTTTCTAACAGCTAAATGGTTTATAGGGAAAAGGACTGTGGAGTCAATGATGTCCATTATAACTCTCTCAAAAAGAGAATTATTGCTGGAACAACAATCAACAAATTTTGGGAAACTCGACATTTGGTCACTTGTGAAAAAAGGGAAGTAAGACTAGTAAATGTTATGTACATCAGTTCGTTGTTCTTTAAGAACTATTAGCTTCTCCTTAACATGACCAATGGGTGCATTTAGCATAAGTGTATCAAATATCTCAACATCCCTATCCTCAAAAGCTTCTTCTACTTTTTGATATTCTAGGTTCTGAACTTCCATACTTTCAACTTGAACCATTTATATCGTGTCAGATGGGACAAAGGCTTTCCTTCTATATTTGACAGGTGGTCGAAGGATGCCATATGATTTGTCTCCTTCTGCATTGTTTTGACTCTTGCTTTTTGATGTTGGAGAGTAAAATAATACCTCAAATTCATGTGCACAATATTTTATAAATTTTTGTATTCTTATCCATATCACACCTCTTGCAGTTGAAACAACTCTCATTCATCTATCCATCCTGATCCATTCTACCTCCTAGATCCTTTTACCAATTTAACGTACGATTTCCCTCCAATACAACATTCCTTCCCCTATTCTCTCTGTATCTTAACATCTAAAATAAAACTATATCCGTCGATCTGGATACATCCTTTTCTGAGCCATTGATCTTTCCAAGATTAAATCTATGCCATATATTTTATCCATCTTGATCTCCATTTAGCATCCAACTTCTTTTTATTTCTCCTCACATCTTTAAAATGCAAAAAAATCCATAGTTGTAGATCTTTTCTATAAGAAATACCAATCATCCCATGATGTGGCCCATACCCAATTTCGAATTCCCTCATCCTGTTAACCTTCATGCATGTTTCCCTCCTGAAATTAACCTGGACCATCGATCCAATTTGTTCCAAGATCTCTGTTTTCTGAGGGTGTAGGATATACAACATTTCATATCACCTCATCCTACTAAACTATGTGCACATTCTCATCATGAAATCAACAAGGACCATTGACCAATTCTCCTCCAGATCTTCATTGTTCAAAGGTGTGGGGTCTTCTAGATTTCGTAGCCCCAAATTGTTTTATCTTCCATGCACATTGCCACTGCGAAATCCATCTCAAATGTAGATCTTCAACATCTTTAGATATCTTCCATTGAAACTTGAAGCATATATCATATTTCACAATCCTCCACAACTTATTCTTTTGCACATATTTTCTCCACGGAATATTCCTCATTCGTCGATCTACATTACATAGTCATCTGACAGTTGATCATGTTCGACATTTAACCTTATTCCGCTAATGTCTAGCTTATTTTAAAATTGTGCATCTTTTTTTGTAAAAATCTTTAGCAACCGTTTATTTTTTCTTTTACGTATCTACGCCATTCTTTTTCGCGACTGGATAACTATGATCGAATTTTTATCTTTGCATCAAACGGAAGGTTATAGCTCTAGGATTTTCGATGTTTGTTCAACGCCACACAATGGAATAATTCACGTTGACATTAGGCTTAAGATAAGCCTTCCAAGCAACCTCCAAGTCATGGTAGATGAAATTTTGTTTTCCCATACCCCCCTCATTTTTATCGGTCTAGACCTTTGCAGGGGAATTAGTGCATATTCCTATGTAGAAATATTCAAAATTTAGCACAAGTGATAACAATGACTCCAACTCGACGATGCTGTCCTCCTTGTGAGGTAGAAAATAACCACATAGACCAAGTTCTTGATCCATTGGACTAATCCCAATCATCTCCTGAAATACCCCAAATGTGCTCTGAAGACATAAACTGAAAAGATATTGAAAACAAACTAGAAAAATTTTCTTAAAAGAAATGCTCGCTAAGCCGAGCTTATTCATATATAGCTACCCTAATTACTGAGCATCAATTCCCAGTTAATTAACTTCTGAATTCTAGTGAATCCAATCAAGAAAATGACCACATAAACGGATTTTTTCCTCATGCTTGATCAAAAACAGCAATGAAGGACCAAATGGAAAAAGGTTATGATATGGAACTCAATCTTTACTACAAAGCCATAACTGACCATTATCATTGGAAAACCTTCTCACATATTTGTCCCTTGGTTCATAGAAACCTTAAAATTTTTATTTTATGTACTTGTCATGACAGCGTTGCCCCATATATTCTTCCACTATATCATAAGATCCAGGATCATCTTCAAATTTTTCTCTCATTTTCTTGTCCCAATAGGCTTCTTAAACCGTAACCCCCCCTGCATACTGTCAAACTATTTTTTACAAGAACATTGAAAATAATGCTCATGATATTCTTCAAATGGAATGTTGAGAATCTCCTTAACAATTTCTGAAGCAACATCTTGATTTTCTTTATGTGTTTAGGAATCAATATCCTCTTCTCCTTCAAAAATGTCAAGTGAGACGAACTCTTCTTGGCATGGAAATTCTAAGTTTGAAGAGCATGAAGAGACATCCCATTTAGGACCCTCATATTCATCATATATAGGTGGATATAATATTTCTTTAAAAACACCATAGACATAATTTATAATAGGTTGAGGGAACTCCTCATAAAATAAATTATAATACTCCTCCTGTACAACACTAGGCTAATCATCCTCCATTCTCATTAAAAGAAAGATTCTGATGTGGGACAGATTCTTGTTGTTCACCCTTCTCATTTTCCATTCCCAAAAATTCCATGACATTATTCCTAACCTTTAGTTTCTTTGTTTGATTAGAAACCCTTAATTTTTGTTTCATAAAATTAAATGAGCCAAAGCACAACAACAAACAACTACCTTCCTCATGTTGATGTAATCCTCATACAAAGAAGGAATGGAATGAAAAAACAACTTTGGTTGTGTATCCTTATCATTTTCCACCAGTAGGGAAGGCTTTGTATGTTCATGTAAATCTTCACATGTAATTTGAGTTTGATCAGCCCATAAGGATCCTTCTTCATCCACTGACGCCGAATATGATTCCTCTTTTAATTGAAACTGCAAAGGAGTTTCATGGATTATTTGATTCCTTTGAGAAAGGAGGGGTCCTCTAAAGTCTTGATTCCTATTATGTTTCCATTTATTGTTTATGGGAGGTGGGTTTTGGTCCATATTGAGTCTCTCCATAAACCTTTCCATGGATTCCATCATCATATCCATCTTGGCCTCTTGTGAAATAGAGAAAAAAGGATATATGGGATCTTTATCCTTCCGTTTTTCTCCCTCCTCTCTCATTTTCTCTCTAGCAGCAATCAGGTTTATTTATACCTCTATGGAATCATTCATCATATCAGCCAGGGAGGCCAATCTTCTTTCACTTAGCCATAGGGTGAATTCACTATCAAAGGCCTTAGCATATTGTAGTTGGGAAGAACCGAGGGGAGGCTTGAACTGGGAAGGGATATCGTGATACACTTTCATAAACCTGTCAAAAAATTCCTGGACATATTCACTCTCCCCCCTCTTCATGGAATGGAATTTGGACAAACACTTCCTAGGGTCTTACTTTTATGCCCATTGGTTATTGAAAGAATCCTCTAAATCTTTATATCCCATAATGGAGTTGTCTGCAAGATTGGTGAACCATCTTCTTGCCTCTCTAGCAAGACTTTGGGTGAACAGTTTGACTTTAACATCCTCATGGTCTAATTCTTCTAGGTTATTCTAGTATGCCAACTACCCCAAGTGTTCTTCAGTTGAATACCCCCTCTCCCCATTAAATTGTTTGAGTTTTTGGGTGTATCACTGGGGGAGGTCATGCAGAGCTACAGGGAGAAGTATAGGGGTGAAACTTTTATCTTTCCCTGGGGTTTTGGTAAGGTTTCCAAGAGGGATTGAAGGTGGTGTAACATATAGAATCAATCTGTTGTGAGGAACTGCAGAACTATGAACGGCATTAAAAATGAATGATGAAGGTTTCTCAAGCTTTAAAGTGGTGGGAGATAAGGCTATGGTAGTAGATTGTCTTGTTGTGGAGGATTTTAGAAAGGCTAATTCAGAGGGAAGTGGAGGGAATTCTTGATCAGATGAGGGTTGGAGATCCTTACCTGGAGGCTCAGAAAAGGATGTAGTGTCATATGTATTATCATGAATTTTATCGGGATGATAAATTTTTTTATGTGGCTCGAACGAAGGATCTTAGCCAAAGTCATGTGTACAAGATGAAGGGATATTTTTAGTTCTTAAAGAAGGACATACAGGGGTGAACCCATGGCCTTTTTCTAAGTGAAATAAACACTAGAAAGTTTTTTTGAATAGCCTAGGAAAGGATAGGAAAAAATTTACTAAAAAGGATAAGATATCTTGGAGAATATTCACAATGGAGTACCTCATTTTTCACCATTCATTTCCAGGTCTGCTATATTGAGCCCATTTCCCCCAATAGAGTCGTCATAGAAACTCTGCAAATATTTGCAGCTTCTAGGTGGTCAGTATTCCCAGTGGAGTCACCTTCCAAAGGATTTGAGTGGAGTCGCTAGAGCATATACAACTAGCATATTTCTAGGACCGGGTGCTCAACCAAGTCATAGAATTGAAACAACATCTTTTCCCCAAGGAGATAATAGTGATTTTTCACAGACAACGACGCCAAGATGTTACCAACCTATAATTTTCCTATGGTTGTGGTAGGAATTCATAGGGGTAACCATTTCAAACCAATATTTAGATTGTATTATAGCCAATATAGTCAGAGAGGGATCTCTTTTTGTCACATAAACATTCACATATACATATGGCTTAAAACAAGCATTTAGAAGGCTAGATTTCTGATGGGGACAGATTTGTTGGTAAATTTAAAGATTGTAAGACAGATAGATATAAAATACCATTGGGAAATGGAGCCATATTCTGAATCATTCAAGTATATTACAACAAATAATGAGCAATGAATTTCCCTTTTGTAACTTGAGGAAAAGTGAGTAATATTCGGCCAAATATCTTCAAGTGGTGGTAGGAGAAAGGAGAAAATTTCCAATGCAACAAGGGGGACCTATCAAAAAATAAGGGAAATGATTGAAATGGAGCACCTAACAAGGATGAATTCCACAAAAATCATTGCAGACACATTATGAATGCAATATGTGATGCAAGGAGCGCTTAATCAAATGAATTCCTCACATAAAAATAGAAAGCATTAATAAGAATTTATACATGTGAAAATTATGCAAACAGGAAACATAGAATAAATATAAACACCATGATGAATCTCATAAAATCAAAGAGGCATTTTTCATTATCACTTTCGAGAAAGTTTACAAAGCTACAATCCGAGCACAAAGGCTTCAAAAAATAAAATTCCAACAAAATCTTTACTCCTTTGTAGAAGTTACATTTATAATTCCCATGGGTTCCCAAGACCAACCTTAAAACAAATCGAAATATGGTTATGAAAAATGGGAATCAATCTGAATCATCATCGCATATCCTGACAGCTATGAGGTGGCGCATTTGTCATGATTTCTAGATAAAACAGGGAATATGGAATATCGATCATGCTTGATAAAAATGGTAATGCGACGGTTGGGAATTAGACTCTCTTAACATGAAAATGATGGTTTAGGACCCTTCCAATTGTTTTATACTAACTCATCTCCACTTGTTCCTCATCACGCTTGGGCGTTCAATGTGTATTTGGTCCTTCGAACCTCTTGAGTGTCTTCCACTGATCAGGAGATGGCAATTCAAGAGTGGACATTTCTTTCGCCAACATGTGTAATTTGGTGTGGTCTTGTAAGAATATCTTTGTAAATGTCCACATTCTTCTTTAAATGCAAAAAATATTTCAAATTATTCAACCAATTTATCTACAATTTCCCTTCCAGATAGTGAATCGTTCATATCAACACAATTTGTGTGGTCTAGTCTGCATGCAATCAGTTTTTTATGGTATTCATTTTGAGTTAAAATTGAACCCTTTTCTTGCCAGAAGAAAGGGATCCCTTTCTTAAATAGTGGGTCAAACGTATCAATAAACAACTTCACTTAATGGGCCAAAATGTCAACCTTTTCCTAGAATATGTGTAGGTGGTGATATTTTTTTACAACCTTCCTATCCCAAGTCATGATTGAGATTCTATCCTTGAAATTTGATTTATTTAAATAATACTCTGACAAACTATTCAGAAAATCGATAGCATTTTTGTCACAGTCAACTGGTTTCTTATTCAACTTTTCTATTGTTATTGTCAAAACCTCTCTGGATGAATGTATCACCAATTCCTTATCTAAAATATAGTTCAGGTAGGGACAAATTTTGTTTGCTTCTTCTATGATGGCATCCCATATAATATGTTTTTCCCCTTGAACCTATAGTTGGCTTGCCACCTCTTCCATTAATTTATCATTCTTTGTTTGCATCTCCTAACATTTGGCCTCCCAAGCTTGATATTTGGCTTCCCAATATTTATTTTTTTGCTCTCTTTGCAATGTCAGGTTCTCTAGGGTCTTGTTTTGGTTTTTCAACCCAGTCAATTCTAAATATTGTAATGTTACCTTTGACATGGCTTGGAATATGGTCTGTTCACTAGATTGAGCTACATGAGCAATAATCCTGTCTTCAAGCTCTTTCTCTTTCTCCTATAACTTCCTCTCCATTTCATCATATTTTCCTTTCAAATTATTTTCACTTTCTACCACCAAAGCCATGTATTTATGAAATTGTTTCTCCTTATTAGCAAAATTTAATATTTTTTCCTTACAATCAGTCAACCCATTCTTTAGACTTTATTTTTCTTTCTCTATCTTAGCTAATTTAGGTCCTCCTATAAACTGAGTAGCATTTATTTTTAATTTTTTTGCAACAACTGGATGGCATTCTCCTTTTCATTCAATAGTTTTTTATTCCTACTCCCTTTGTTAGTCTTCCCTCTAGCAGCTAGAAGATATGTTTGCAGGTTTTTTTATTTGTGTCTGATGTGCTTTATTCTCCACCTTTTCCTATCTTAGTTGATTCTCAATTTTTCTCTTAGTAATTTACATATTAGACAATTTCAATGTGGATTTCAACAAAGTCATAAACAAAATATCCCCAGTATGTTTGTGTAAATGAATCATGTCTGGGATAGGAATGTTCTCCAGGTCCATATTCATTTCAAAAACATTGTTATCGGTTGTTAATGTCAAGTTTAAAGTGTTATGGGCCTAGTATCTGACAGCCATAAGTGAGACATATTGACTGGAAATATTTCTCATTCTGCGTACAACTTTCGATTTTGTTTAAAGTCATATCCTTTATTTCTTTATACTTCTCCAACATCTCTATCTTGTTCCTGAATTGTGATGTAGATTCATCTTGTGTGTTAGCAAAGGCATACTCCTTGACCTCAAAAATAGGTCCTATTATTTTCATCTTCTACTTTCCATTGTCCTCTGCTATATTTTGTATGATTTGCCCCCCTACTTCAACCTCCTTCCTATTCGGAGTCATGGAAGTGTCCTCCTCTTAAGTGTCCATGGCGTCTGAAAACTCCCTTTTGTTGGTTCTTTCTGAGTGACTAACTAAAGGTGTAATTTTTTCAGCTATTGGGATCAACTTAGAAATATTAGGCATCAATGAAGTAATGTCCTTTACAGAAGAACTTGAATCCTCCTGCACATCAGTATCTTTGGGATTCTCCTTTGGATAGTCATCCCAATAGGTAGCATCTTCCAATGCAACAACCTCTACATGCTTGAAAGGATTTATCTTCACATATTTCCTTATTTTTGAAATAACTTGATGAGGATCATAATCAACTGCAAGATCTATAAAAAATCCCATCTCCTTCAATAAGTTCTCAATCATTGGTAAAGCAGTTTTATTCTTGATGGTAAAAGTACCTACCATCCAAGGATACTTAATTTCAATAGACTTTTTGAATTTTGAGAAGTGTTTTGTTTCTACTATTAACTTTTTTCTGATGACTTCCATGGAGAACACTCTAGGGGTTAATAATGTTGGAAACATATATGGTGGATGAGTAAAGCCATACTATATGATCGTCGTTCCATTCTCAAATAAGAACTAAAAACCTATCCTGCTATCTCTAGAGAATTGCAAAGTAGTTCTGATTTCTAGTAATACTCTAGGAAGACTCTTATGAAAAATAGCATTGTATATCTATGACATGAGGAAGTTCATAAATTTTATGCAATCCTTACTCATCTCCTCAGTCAATACCATTTCTAGTAACTACAAATTCTCTTCATTGAAAGAAAGGAATATCTTCAGGAAATAATATTGAAACCTAAAGGTTTTGGTCCAACAGAATTCCATTAACTGAGAATGAATATTATCAACTAGGAACTCATTGAACTTAAGACATGAAACCTGCAATTCTTGACCTGGATCATTTGACTCAATTGGACAAGTACTTAAGACAAAAAGTAAACTCTTGAGGGGCTTAGTAATCTACTTGTCAGTGTCTAGACCTAAGAACTGACTCAACATAGTAATAGTGCACTAGGTTTCTTCATTGAACAGGCTGGAATCGATTGGAAACAATTGGTCTAATAGATTTACATCATGTTTGAATCATTTATTGAAAAAATATTATTTATTTTCTACCAAAGACTCTCTAAAACATTGAACTATAGAATATTCTTTATAATCCTGTGATTTTACGGTAAAATCCTTAGGGACCGACAAGGTTTTTATAATAGCTAAAGGGTTGATAGGGAAAAGAACTATGGAGCTGGTGATGTCCATTATCAATCTCTCAGAAAGAGAATAATTATCGGCACACCAATCAACAAATTCATGGAAACTTGGGGTTTGGTCAATTGTGAAAAAATGGAAGTAAGGCTGGTAAATGTGATGTACACCAGTTACTTGTTCTTTAGCTTATCCTTAACATCACCAATGGGTCCATTTAGAAGAAGTGTGTAAAATACCTCAACATCCCTATCCTCAAAATATTCTTCTACTTTCTAATATTCTAGGTTTTGAACTTCCGTACTTTCAACTTGAGCCATTTATATGGTTTCATATGGGACAACAACTTACCTTCTATATTTGACAGGTGGCCGAAGGAAACCGTATGAGTTGGTTACTTTCACATTGTTTCTAATCTCACTTTTTGATGCCAGAGAATAAAATAATACCTCAAATTCATGTGCACAGTAGTTTATAATTTTTTGTATTCTTATCCATCTTGCACCTATTGCACTTGAAACGAATCTCAACCTTCTATCCATATTGATTGATTCTACATCGTAGATCATTTTACCAATTTAACTTGCCATTTCCCTCGAATATGACATTCCTTCCCCTATTCTCTCCACAGCTTAACATCTGAAATCAATCTATATCCATAGATATGGATATGGATTTTCTTAAGCCATTGATCTTTCCAAGATGAAATCTACATCGTTGATTTTATCCACCTTGATCTCCATTCCGCATCCAACTTATTTTTATTTCTTCTCACATATTTAAATTGTGAAACAAACCACAGTCATAGATATTTTTCTATGAGAAATCCCAACTGTCCCATGATGTGGCCCCTACCCAATTTTGCAATCCCTCATCTTGTTAACTTGTGTGCACGTTTCCATTGTTAAATTAACCTACACCATCGATCCAATATGTTCCAAGATCTCCATAGTCCGAGGGTGTAGGATCTACAATATTTTGCATCTCTTTGTCTTGCTAAACCCCGTGCACATTCTCATCACGAAATCAACTAGGACCATTGATCAATTCCCCACCAGATCTCCATTGTTCAAAGGTGCAGGGTCTTCCATATTTTGCATCCCCAAATTGTTTTATCTTTCGTGTACATTTCCCCTGCGAAATCCATCTCAACCATAGATCTTCGACATCCTTAGATCTCGGCCATTGAAACTTGAAGTCTATATCAGATTTCACAATCCTCCATAAATTATTGTTTTGCACATATTTGCTCAGTGAATCTTCCTCATCCGTCAATCTACATTACCTGTTCATCTGACGGTTGATCTTGCTATCCATTTAACCTCATTCCACCAATGTTAATCTTATTTCAAAACTGTGCATCTTTTTTCGGAAAAATATTAGCAACCGTTTATTTTTGCTGCTATGTATCTACGTCATCCAGTTTTTCCACTGGATAGCTATGAGCGTATTTTTATGTCTAAGCCCAAATCCAAGGTTATAGCTTCAGGATTTTCAATGTTTTTTCATGCCACACTAGGGAATAATCCATTTTGACATTCAGGCTTAATATAAGCCTCCCAAGCAACCTCCAAGTCATGAGTGACATGAAATTTTTTTCACCCATACCCCCCTCATTTTCACCGGTCTAGACCTTTGCATGGGAATTAGTGTATATGCCTATGTAGAAATCTTTAAAATTTAGCACAAGTGCTAACACCAGGTATTTATATACAGTTCTTTATTCTATGGACTCTATTATGAGGATTCCATTTTCACATACAAGCATCTTTATCCAATTCTTTAAATATGTCAAGTATCTTCCTCATGGTCCTCGGAAAAAATTTCTTTCCACCTCACTATATGATGTTATTTTGTTGAAAAAAAACTCAGTAATGTATCCCTCCAAAATACTATCTATCCAAAAATAGATAATCCTAGATACATGGTTGATAATACTCTTCATTCACTAAATCAGCTGAGGATTCCACTATGTCGATTCTCCCCCTTGAAATTTTTTTCGTTGGGTTGCTAGCTTCGAAAACCATTCATACAACACAATAGGAAACTCACATAAGAAAATTTCATGAATATCCGTATAGAGGTATCATTCCAACCATTTTGTTGGATTCAACCATGATCCTTTTCTTTCTCATCATGCAGACTCTAATGCTTTAGAATCCACCTACTCTTGAATTTTTGGCTTCGTCGGGTGCCAAAACATATCCCTCACCATAATGATTCACAATCCTGGCAACGAAACCATTTGTTGGAATTTATTCCTTCTACCCAGGTTCATACCTTCTTTGTACGACAACAAATCCCAAGATATCATCCCAACAAAGTAAGGCTCAGTCGGCTGCACCTGTGACACAGATGTAGTCTCACCCGAGATATCTCTTATGGGTAACTACCAAAAATAGGTTTCTACAGTTGGGTGGGGGTTTCTCCTTTCATAGAACCTTACAAAATTGCTTGACCAAATTTTATGGGTGTCTTGCTTATACTTGTTATGCACATTCAATATATTACTATATTTATCCATCGACATAGATTACAATAATCAATATAATTCCTTATTAGCTATTTCAACTAGCAACAGTGCGATATGTGCATACAATAACTATTTATAATAAATAAATAAACATGTAGTCACAACATACATTCATGTGATACAAACACATTCATCAAATACAAATTGAAAAAATATTTAATGTAGAAACCCATCTAGGAAAAAACACAAATGTGCTCTTCATTTGGCATGAGAAATATATGGCACCTTTCATCTGCGCACTCATCTTCCAGACTTTGTTCTAGATATTCTTCTACAATATACATAGACTGCTAGCACTCAAAATTCACCTTGGGTTGTAAAAAGGTAATCCCAAGCTAACCACAAAACCAAGCTTTAGGAAAGAAAGTTGGCTTCTTTCTCTCCAGAGAGGGATCTTTCACTGATTGTTTGACAAGGCTAGATATAAAAATAAAAGTAAAATTCAGATTGTTCTATTGGTTGAAACGAGGAAAGTAAAAATTGGGCTATGGAGTCAAAATATATATTTATCAATCACAATGATGGTTTCATGGGAATTTATAACAAAGGCAAGGTAGCCATTCAGTCATAGTCAAAAATATTTGGTCTGGTGAAACAGAAGAGATAATGAAGAATCCATTAACATGGGCATCTATCAAGTATTAAACCAATGCCAAATTTAGTGGAAAATATTTGTGAATATTTGAAATCAAGATTCAAAGCATATATGTATAAATTATGAGCCATCAAACACTTATTTCACACATGAAAGAATACATAGTGAAAGTAATAATAGGAAAGCATTCACATTAAGAAGGGGAAGAATATACTAAAATCATGAACAACACATGAATCTTTGTAGAAATGGCCAAATTCAGCTCTATGATTTTATTATAAAATATGTCTCACATTACATAACTCAGCTCTCATGGGTTCCCGCCCTTTTCTCAATGCACAAACTAGTTCTTATACAAATTTCTCCATGAGCTGAAATAAAAAACTGCTAAAAATAGGCATAATTTCTTTTACATGTGTCATTCGACACTTATTAACTAATAACTGATTCTAACAAGAAAAGTAAATTGTGGCGTCCCCAACCCTCCGACTGGGCAAGAGGACGCTACTAACACCAATACAAAAGGGCAAACAACCCCTATGAACATGAAGAAACATCAATGCTGAAATTAAAAGATTAAACATAATACATAACAGGAAGCATAATCCATCATACAAAGATGCATAATTCCTCAACATTCAGTGGAAGCAACACACACATTCCAGCGTTTAACATGTTCAGCATAATTCATGGAACAGTAGGTATAATTGCAAAGATGAAATAGTCAGCAGTACTTATCTTTTAATGAATAAATCTCCCCACAACCAGCTACATCGCTGCAACATTCCACCCAACCATAGGCCAGCGTGCTCATCAATCTCTCAGCAACACTGCCACCCCCGAGCTAGGCATGATTCCTCAAGGAATAAGGGTCAATGAAGGCTTACACATAGCCAAGGTTTTCCAATCAGCCAAACCACACAGTAGGGTTTTACCAGGTTGTCAAGGAGCTAGGATGGGATAAATTCCAAGTTGGTGGTCTCGACACCAACTTCTCAAGCATAACCAGCCTCTAATCCTACTCTCAACAGTCCTAAGACCAACCATTGCATACCACAGCAAAACAACACATTCACAGCTCTGTGAAGAAGGAAAAGACAACCAGGTGACAATCCCAACCAACAGGTGAAACACAGCTCAAGTCCAACCACACTCCAGAGTTGTTCTTGGCCCTACTGTGGCCAAAACAACTCAGTAACAACACCCAAAAGATGTCCGCAGCCTTAGCAACCAAGAAGCAACCCAAAACCAGGGTGAATCGACAGCCCAACACACAATAAAAACTAGGGAGACCTTACACAGTCCCAAAATAGAGGAGAAGCCAAACTCCCAGCGTAGACATGGGAAAACTCAGCCAACGGATGTAGAAATCAGCAATCGTCCAACATCCAAGCGCCCACAACACACAATTCCTCAATACAATGGCTGGAGAACTTACACAGGCCGAAAAGGTGAAAGCACAAAGTCTCAACCTGTGCTCAAAGGAAAAAATACACTGCCCAAGCAAAACATGGAATAAAACACAGCGATCTATAGCTCACGATCCACCACGAAGGATGGAAAACAATACACATCTCAATAATGCCAAAGGAAAACTAGATCTCTGCGTGAATGGAAGAAATACCACCACAGATCGACAAACAACATGAGAGAGGGAAAGCGAACCAACAACCAAGAAATAAATCACGCCCCCTTCTTACTCAGCTCTGCGTGAGGAAGATGAACCGGCCTCCTCCTACACGTCCCTACATGGGAGTGAACAGGAAATGGAGAGAATGTGGTGGAGGTTGCTTGCCAATGTAAGGTCAATGTGCTGGTGGAGTGTGCATGTGGGCAAGGACTGACAGTCCTGCCACACTCCACTCCCAGCCATAACTTCCTCAACTACTCAATCAAAACATTAAAGCGGTTGGATGAGACAAGAGAAGATGGGCAAATCAAACAAGGTGGTAACACATGGATTTTCCCCCCATAGACCAAGGTTTGACATCCCCCACCCTTATCCTTTGGAATCATGCCCTTTTCATTTTAAAGTTGCACTGCCATAGCTGGTTGTGGGTTTATTTTTAATTGATGTGCGTATTTACATGATGCCAAACTATAATGTGCCAAATAGCACGATATACCATTGGCAACTACCCCTATTGCCGAAACATACACAATCGAATCGATGGTGGGGATTTTGCCTTTAGCTCCTCACCATGATTAATTATATTATATACATCATGCAAACGGGGTCAAAACCGGGGTGTTACATTCCCCTCCCCCTTGGAATAACACCGTCCTCAGTGTTCCATTACATAAAAATACATATACAATACATATACAATTGCACATCAAAATTTCAAAATTTTGCAGATCTGTCCCACGTTCAATTATTTACTTTGAACGTTCAAGACCAAGCCCCTCAGCTTCCATGAACTTCTCCTGCTGGTTCTCAGCTCTCAGCTTATCTCGAAGTCTAGGAACTTTGCGGCTATTGCCCTCATCATGTTCCCTCATTGGGCAGTCCCAGCGTAAATGATGTCCTCCGCATTCCCAGCATTTCACTGGCTGCTTCATCTTTACCTGCTCAATTTATTTTGAGTCTTCATGCCTAGACCGTTTCTTAATGGGTCGCTTGGACGAATGTCCCATCACTGATCCACCTTCCTTTCCTTTGCTGATTTCTCCCAGAAGGCCTTTCACCTCCCTTTGCAAACCAATAGAGTCTTGCAAAATCTGGTGGTTCATTTCATTTTGCCTTTTCTGCATCGTGAGCATCTCCCCAAGATTTTTTTGGGTCTTGGCAATCATTTGAAGGAGACTTCCAGCCAAGTCCAACAACTTTTGATCTACTGCCATGATCAATGTGCACCACCAGGTATCACTTTTCTCACCTGTGAAATGCACCATTGAAATTCTGTTAGACCAAGCATAATATAGACATCAAAATTAGTCAATTAATTACCCAATTAGCATGACAGTCCAAGTCTCATCAAGGAGGCTTTCATATTTTTCATGCCTTCCCAACAGGCACATGAGCTCATTCATGTCCATTCTTGGGCAGGGAATTAACCATTCCAGCATTCACAATTTACTTTAAGAAAATACACACATTCCTTTTTCAGTCATACATGCATTCAACAATCTTTTGTTTTCACAATGCATAAATATATATATATATAATTAAAAGGGCAAGAGAGAGAAGCAAGAGTTTTTCCCCTCTTTGTTTTGTTCCATCCTAGAACCCACACCACCGCTGTGGCTTTTCATGCTCTCAGCCTCTTTCACTTCACCGTGAATGCTGGACCAATCCTTCTTGGTCATGACACTTAGTGTCTCTGGTCTATTTTAGACCTCTCAACCATGGAGTCTCTCCACATGGTTTGTCTCGGCTTCTAGGAACTCCATAGTCTTATTAGCACCTTTTTCATTACCGCTCATTCCAAGCTCTCTAGGACAGTCACATGTCCACATGCACCCCTAGGATGCTCTCATAGTCCTCGCTCCCAGCAATACCTATATCCAAACATTGACTAGATTCAAATGTTTAGTTTATTCTCATCGGTTTTATCTCTAGAACAAGAGCTTAAAACACCATAACCAAATCATATACACATGTACATTCATAAGCAAAATAATCTAATACTTATCTGTATTGTGCGTTTCCTCGTTGGTCCACAGGATTCTGCTTCGCTTTGCAAGCCTTGGGATCACCTATGGACTTGGATGTTAGGTCAGCATGCCGGCTACTCCACAACATCAAATAATTAATGTCCAGCCAGTACATCCTCATGTCAACTGGGCTTGGAACTTTACCATGACCATTTCCAGGTCTAGGATCTACTATGGATCCTCAGGCATATCACAACCCAACATACACTTATATCAACAATAACCCTTACTCCACAACCCCTCACAACAACCGTTTTCCTTTTCTCTTTAGGGTGCAACACCCAACTGCATCTATTTATCCTGTCAACACAAGAAATATAAGCAAACTCATCAGCGTTATTGCTCTAAAACTATAATCATATTTCATGTCATTCACTATCAAGTATTGAGACACCAGGAGTGCGTCCACTCCCTAGGGTGTAATCAATATTGAAAACCCTTTCATGATCCGACATCGGGAAAGTGTGCACCCCTTTCCAATGTGTGCCATGTAGGCCCTATTCATACTCAATCAATCGGTCATAATGGAAATAAAATCAAAACATGTTCTAGATATGGAATTTAATAATTTGACATGCGTATTCTTAGCAAGGGTTACAGAACACTTATCCATTTGCTGACGTAGTATTCCTTCGTTAAGGAGGAATGGTGGCTCCCTTCTCTGAGTTGACAGTCCCTCGGTTAGCCATCCCAACTCCTTTTTACATTTCATATCCACACATGTCTTACCGACATAATCTATACCATCTCACTAATGTTGCTACCAAACATGTAGTGCAGATGAGACATTTTTCAAAATGTCCAATGGAGTTTCACCCGAAACCCATTTCCAAGATAAGGGAAAACCTTCCCATGAAGTTTGGCTCCCGTAGGCCATCACACATGATCTTCCTACAGTGTGTACCCCTGGCACATTCATCAAATAGCCAAACAGACAATCATCATTTGATAATACAATCCAAATTGATTGTTCCTTAACCAAGCAATGACATTAGTAATTAAATTCAATAAGAATTTGCAACTCTGTCTACTACAGAAATTGATTTGCTTAGGAATGAGGTGATTCTCATTTGTGGGTCTCTTGTAAGCAGCACCACTATGCCCATTATCATTTTATGCTTACTAGCATAATATGAATACCCACTTACAATGCGTCCTCCTAACACAATCTTATGCAAGCCAATAGTGATTAGCAGTTGTTAGCAATTTCTTAATCCGAAATGCACAATTCAAATTTAACAACCCATTATGCATACCAACAATTCTCACAGCCATGAAACTCTTCTCATGAAGTTTGGCTCTATCACATGGTAGACTCCGGCATTTGTCATGGTCTTAATCTCATTGCCATGCTCTAAATAATCTACCTGAAACCTGAGCTTCAATCAACCAAACACTTGGTAAGTCTGGATGCATATAACCTTTTCATTGCTACAACCATCACTGAAGCATTTTCAGAATTTATAAAATTCAAATACTTCCAGCTGTTAATCACATCAATACTACCAAAACTCATTTACTTCACGCAATCATCATCATACTAACATTTGCAAGGTATAGTCACATTATTCATACAATTAAATGAAATGTTTAGATACTCCTTACTTCACAAGCATATCATTTGTACCACCTTGCTCTTCCATAGAGCATTTCCGACAGCCAACTGATCATGACTATCCTCTTTATGCACTTACTATCGTGCTTTCATAACAGCTTTTGAAATGGTTCCTGAATTGTCATCAATTCATCATTTCAGCCATTAGTTATTCATAATATCACATGCATTCATCTCAATGCATTCATGCAATGCATCACAACATTTGCACCTTTACTTATGCAATCAGTCACTCACACCCTTCATATGCATACATTCAATGCATAACTACAAGATTTATAAAATCTTTTTAATGCATATCCATTCAATGCTACCTTGCATTAATTCAGGAATACTATGCCTTCAACATACCCTGCATGGCCTAACCATGACTACTTCATATAGGATGCATTACTATAATCAAGATCATCAGTACTTACTTCCCTTGGGCTACTAAGCTCAATCAATATATACATGCATGACATCTTTCTATATTCAAATATCCACATGGTATGAGGTCTCTTACCTTTACCACTCCTTGGAATTTGTCATAATCAAACTCTTACCTTCATGGGTCCTACTTACACCCTTGGCATGACCAATTTGGTTGGTGCTTTGCAGGAGATTGCAGAATTTGCTCACCAACTTTTGATTATGGACCGGTTGCCTCATCCCTTTCTCCAGATGATTTCTAGTCACATTCGTTAGCATCAACAACATATTCAGTCAGGTCCATGTTGTCATTGGTTTTTCCACTAATTCCAACACTAATGCAATATTTACCATTAGTGGTTCATTATAAATGTATAATCCTCAATATCTTATGCACACAAAACATATCCTCATACATTTCAGGTATAAAACTTGGGAATGTAGTTATAATCAGCAAGATAGGGTTTAAGGGAACTTCCCTTTTCAAGTCCCACATCCTCGCATGGAACTCCTCTTCCACACAACAACTAGTTAGCCTTCATAGTCCTTGCTACCTCTGGGCATGCAATTTTCCAGATTTGTCCATTTGATAGCAGCGGTCGTCATTAGCACTTTGCTGCTCCATGCTTAGATTCTAGTGACTTTCCCTTGTTCCCTACTGGATAAGATTTCCAACACCTATCCACATGCTTCATTCTGACCTCGGGTGTGAAAACCACACCACTTCTAAAAATGACGATTTTCACCAAATCTTTACATTTTTACACACAACTATATTTTGGTTAAGGTGCCAACTTCAGCCACCTGAAAATCCCACTGAAAACAGTCGAAATCTGCTGGAAAATCCCACTTGAAAAACTCAAAATTTCCTTGTGCAGAATCGGGTCTCATCCTGACTATCAGTCCGACGTTTCGGCTGTCAAAACAACTAACTTCTCCATTGTATCGGCGATCCGAACCACAATCATTTCCGCTGCGTCGGCGACCAGAACCACTATCCATCGGATGGATAGTTCCTTAGGCATCTGCAACGTCGGCCAGTAAACTGTCTATGGATTCCGCAGCTAAACAACTCATCGGCGGTTGAAACAACTAATTTCTCCCGACCTATTGGCGATCCGTTCATCTATGCTTCCAGACTTGGTTGGCGATCGAATCCTCTACCTGTTGGATGGCTAGTTCTCTAAGATTCTGACACTCCGGTGGTCTGATATTCATCTTTCATCCGACGCTCATCGGTCCAATCCTCTAAATTTTTCCGATGTTTTGGGCTGATCCTCCTCTGGATTTCGACGTATCAGTGGACTGATCCTCTAATTTTCTCCGACGTGTCGGGGATCCAATCCTCTAAATTTTTTCGACGCTTTCTATACTTAGAAAAATTTTCAGAAATTTTTCTTCTTCTTTCCACCGCCACATCAGCTGCTCAATCAACTATCCTTTACTAACGTTTCGGCGATATTCGAAAGATCTCTGCCGAATTGTGGCTCCTCCTTCAACTAATTTCCGCCAAAACATTCTCTTCTCTTCCATCGCTACATCGACAACCTCATCTTCTATTTTTCTCCGATACTTGTTGCCGCATCGGCTGCTCAAACAGCTAACTTTCACCGACGGTCTCCATACTTAGAGGAATTTTCAATTTTTTTTTTCAAAATTTTTCCCTTTCTACCTTCTCTCGTCGACAACATCGGAAGTCCTTTCGGCTAACTGAGCCGACGTATCGGCACCCTCAGCATCTTTCTTCCACTGTTCATCGGTGATCAAATCCACCAAGCACTACCATGTCGGCGATCAAATCTTCTATCCTTCGGAAGGGTAGTCCATTAGACAGCCACAACGGCGGGTAGTGATCCCACTGCGGGTTCCGCAGACCATAACTCATCGGCTGTCGAAAGATCTATCCACTAACCATTGCCGATGGCTGATGACTCCAGGACTTAGAAAAATTTCAAAATTTTCTCCCTTCAGTCTTCCTTTTCACCGCTTGATTGGCTCAATTCTCTTCTTTTTGTCGGTGAAGTAGTTCCTTCCACAGCCACAATGGCGGAACATGATCCTTGATCTTCTTCCGATCGATGGCCCAATATGCTATGGCATAACCCGATCGGTATCGGCAGTCTTTTCTCATCGGCAGGCTAGTACTTTTGGCTTCCGAAACGGCGGGCATACAAACCACTATCTTCTTCCGATAGCCGATGATTTCGAGCCTTAGAAAAATTTTAAACTTTCTTTACAGCGTTGGCGGTCAGAGGCCTTCCCCGTCGGACGCGTATTTGTTTAGCCATCCACAACGGCGGGCGCTCAATCAACTATTTTCTGCCGATGGACGTCGAACACTTGGAAAACTTTCTACCATTTTTCATCCAACTGTTCTCCGTCGGGTATGCTTCTGCCTAGCTCCTCTGCTACATCGGAAGTTCGTTCCACTAAGTGTTTCGATGAACCGACTGTTCAAACACTTAGACAATTTTCTGGAAGTTTTCTGTCATAAAATTTTGGTCTCTGCTGGGCAGAAAGCAATCCATCTTCTGTCATTGCCTCTTCCATGGCCCATTCAGGCCCATGCTACAACATGAGCTCTAATACCAATCTATGGCGTCCCCAACCCTCCGACCGGGCAAGAGGACGCTACTAACACCAATACAAAAGGGAAAACAGCCCCCATGAACATGAACAGACATCAATGCTGAAATTAAAAGCTTAAACATAATACATAACATGAAGCATAATCCATCATACAAAGATGCATAATTCCTCAACATTCAGTGGAAGCAACACACACATTCCAGCATTTAACATGTTCATCATAATTCATGGAACAGTAGGTATAATTGCAGAGATGAAATAGTCAGCAGTACTTATCTTTTAATGAAGAACTCGCCCTACAACCAGCTGCGTCACTGCAATGTTCCACCCAACCATAGGCCAATGTGCTCATCAATCTCTCAGCAACACTGCCACCCCCGAGCTGGGCATGATTCCTCAAGGAATAAGGGTCAATGCAGGCTTACACATAGCCAAGGTTTGCCAATCAGCCAAACCACATAGTAGGGTTTTACCAGGTTGTCAAGGAGCTAGGATAGACTAAATTCCAAGCTGGTGGCCTCAACACCAACTTCTCAAGCATAACTAGCCTCTAATCCTACTCTCAACAGTTTGAAGACCAACCACTGCAAACCACAACAAAACAACACATTCACAGCTCTGTGAAGAAGGCAAAGACAACCAGGTGACAATCCCAACCAACAGGTGAAACACAGCTCAAGTCCAACCACACTCCAGAGTTGTTCTTGGCCCTAGCGTGGCCAAAACAACTCAGCAACAACAACCAAAAGACGTCCGCAGCCTTAGCAACCAAGAAGCAACCCAAAACTAAGGCGAATCAATAGCCCAACACACAATGAAAACTAGGGAAACCTTACACAGTCCCAAAATAGAGGAGAAGCCAAAATCCCAGCATAGACATGGGAAAACTCAGCCAACAGATGTGGAAATCAGTAGTCGTCCAACATCCAAGCACCCACAGCACACAATTCCTCAATACAACGGCTGGAGAACTTACACAGGCCGAAAAGGGGAAAGCACGAACTCTCAACCTGTGCGCAAAGGAAAAAAGACATGGCCCAAGCAAAACATGGAAGAAAACACAGCGGTCTACAGCTCACGATCCACCACGAAGGATGGAAAAAAATACACAACTCAATAACGCCAAAGGAAAATCGGATCTCTGCGTGAATGGAAGAAATACCACCATAGATCGAGAAGCAACGTGAGAGAGGGAAAGCGAACCAATAACCAAGCAAGAAATCGTGCCCCCTTCTTACTCAGCTCTGCGTGAGGAAGATGAACCGGCCTCCTCTTGTACGTCCCTGCGTGAGAGTGAACAGGCAATGGAGAGAATGCGGTGGAGGTTTCTTGCCAACGTAAGGTCAATGTGCTGGTGGAGTGTGCATGTGGGAAAGGAATGACAGTCCCGCCACACTCCACTCCCAGCCATAACTGCCTCAACTACTCAATCAAAACATTAAAGCAGTTGGATGAGACAAGAGAAGATGGCCAAATCAGACAAGGTGGTAACACACGGATTTCCCCCCCATAGACCAAGCTTTGACATCCCCCACCCTTATCCTTTGGAATCATACCCTTTTCATTTTAACGTTGCACTGTCGTAGCTGGTTGTGGGTTTATTTTTAATTGATGTGCAAATTTACATGATACCAAACTTTAATGTGCTAAATAGCACGATATACCATTGGCAACTACCCCTATTGTCGAAACATACACAATCGAATCGATGGTGGGGCTTTTTCCTTTAGCTCCTCACCATGATTAATTACATTATATACATCATGCAAACGGGGTCAAAACCGAGGTGTTACATAAATGCATGTCTAACTAATTCTTCAGCAATAAATTCTTCATGAGCTTCAACATCTTCATCCATGCAATGTATACTTGGACCTTCCATATTTTTCCAATGTTTTCCATTGGTCCATAGATGGAAGATCCAAAGTGAACATTTGCTTTGACAACACAAGAAACTCCACATGATCCATGTATGAATAATTTTGTAAAAATCCACATGCTTCGTTGAAAACAAAAAACATTTCAAACTCATATGCCATCTTGTCCACAATTTTTTTGTCAGATAATTATTGGTGCATGTCATCAAAGTTTGTATGATCCAATTTGCATTCAATTAATTTTTCTTGATATTCTTTTTTGTGTCAGCATAGCACCTTTTTCTTCCCAAAATAATGGGAATCCTTTCTTAAATGTTATGTCTTTAATATTTTCAATCTTAAACTCAGCCTCTGTTAATTCATTTAAACATTCTATGGCATTCTTAGCATAATCAATGGGATTTTTATTCAATCTTTCCCTCACTGCTGGCACGCTCTATTTAGCTTATTGAATCACAACTTCTTTGTCTAAAACATAATCTAGGTAAGGTCTCAACTTGGTTTATTTTTATACCATCTTAGATATAAATCGTAGGCCCTATCAAACATCGAGAGGGATTAAATATCTCATGGTGAAAACCTCTCCTCGAATATCTCCTTGCGTGCAATACCCGAGAAGAGGTTTACACCTCGAGAGATTTGATCCCTCTCAGTGCTTCATAGAGCCTAGGATTTGGATCTACGTTGGTTCCAGTCGTGGGAGGTCACACAAAACTGTATGGTTTGATCAACATTGAAAGGGACAGGTTAAGTTGAAAACATAGATATAATTATGAGGATTGTCATAATGTAAGTAATAAGTATTAAGGTTTGAAAATTTTGTTAAATTGAAAAATAAAGACAATAATTTTGTAAGGATCAAATAAATGAAAATATGGTTCATTATGATCATTCTCAAGCAAACCCAACCATATTCCCAGAAACTTAAATTGAATACAAATGTCAGCACAGTTGGAACAGGAATACCAATGAAATAGACTGCACTATTCCAAGCATACAAATGCGCAACTTGGAATTTCCAGATTTAGAAGAGATATCCACCCTTCGAGGCATTATTTTGATGGGATTTTTCAGGATTTCTTATACACCCCTAAAAAATAAAGGTAGCATAACAATGACAATACCATATTGAAATTTTTCAACAATGCATCCAGAGAAACCCCTCGGATGCCCATGTTGAGATACCTCACTAATAGAAAATTGAGAGGAACATGAACAACAACAACAACAATTACTGCACACAATGCCAGTAGTAGTGTAATGTTTTGTGTTCTCAGATAAATCCCAAGTGGATGCAGGAAGGATTGTGTAATCAAATCGGGTAGGGAGAAAACAATATATGTGCTTTCTAGGTTAATAATGCTTTCATCCTGACCACAGAGTAAAAGAATTGGTTTCATATTACACCACAACAATCCAATGGACATTGTAGCATAGAGAAGAATGAGAACTGTTCTTTGAAGTGTGAGACCCAGAACAAACCATCATTTTTCTTCGAATTCCTAGATGAATATGGGCTCCATTCCCATGGAAAACCAAGATATGGTAGAATATCCTGTTATATTGGTGAAACCATGGAAAGCGAGCCTCCCACTAGCTCTGACTCTCTAAGGGAACCCAGAAACAATGTTGAAACCATGCCTCTCAAGTAGAGAAGCAAGCCCATCACTACCATTGGACCTATAATTTTTCCCAACATTGTCACTTCCTTTGATACCTGCAAGGATAAAATGATAGAAAATCAAAACATTTATTCAAATTGTAGATTCTAAATTCATCCAAAAAAGATAAGAAAACATGCAAATTGAAATATAATATTCTGGGTCACCTCATGAAGTGTTGGCCGGTTCTTTAGCTAGTTGGAATTACTGTTAGATTTGTTATGTTTACATTCAAAACAGTGCTCCCCTTTCTCAACATGTAGCAAATTCATTTCTGAGGAAATGTAGCAGCATTCTTCAACGCCTAGCTGTGTTTCAGCATGGTGGCGGAGATTGAGATGCTCTTCACCATTTTCACATGATCCAAACATGGTTAGAAATTTGGTCATCCAGTGGCAGAGACTTGTATATAGATACTCTATAAGTCTAATCGCCACACAAATATGAAGCTAATCGCCTTCCTCTTCTTAGTTATAAAGAATATTACGTAAATGAGAAAAGACAACATATGGGACTTGGAGAATCTACAAAGGTCTCCAGATCATTATCAAATTTGAATAGGCACTCCCAATATTATGTTGAATGGACGCTCTTAAAATTACATGAAAGAATAAGAGTATTTAGAATTGGGAATCGAAAAGACAAAATTGGAATGGAAACTTCCTTTTTTTGAATGAAAAAGTTCAATGGACAATTAAAATTAAGTTAAAAAAATAATATATACACCTCACTTTTTTTAGGTAAAATTATAATTAAGTTGAAAATAATGAATTTAGAATTTAAAGTATAATAATGAATTCAGAATTTGAGCATATCTTAAGTTTGTTTCATTATGATTCACCAATGGATGGTACAATGCTCATGGAAAAACAATCTTGGGAAATGAAGGTGTTTATTAGTGTTTGAAATAATATATTTTTTGAAATTTTATAAAAAAAATTAGTAGTAGTTTATTTTTTATTATCTTTATTTTTAATTGAAATTTGGTAAAAAAAACATTAACAAACCTCCTTGAGTGCAATTTACCATGGGTTGTTTAGGAAGCCTTGGACTATTTTTTAGGAGGCCTTGGACATGGTTTTAAAACCATGTGCAAGGCCAACATATTTTAACTGATAATTACATGGCATCAAATTTTCCTTTGATATTACATGTGCCGAGGGAATATATCCATGTAATATTACTATCTTTAGTTTCTGTAGTGGAATAATACATGCTAAATATCTCGACACAATTAGCAATATCTGAAGTAGATAACATGATAATAAATTAAAATAATAAGCTATTGTGATTAGAGGGATCAAATCCACTCAGGAATTAGAGGGATCCACCTACTAGTCATTCTCAAGAGTGAAATGTGCAATTAATTTTTTTCAATGTCTATGTAGGAATTAGAGAGATTAGAGGAATTACAGGGATCAAATCTACTCACGAATTAGAGGGATTCTCTTACCAATCATTCTCAAGAGTGAAATGTGTAATTGATTTTTTTCAATGTCTGTGTAGGAATTAGAGGGATTCTACCCTTGCAATGCCTATTTTTCATTTTCATAGCCCCATAATTTAAAAACCCTTATTTAAAACCTTGCAATACATGGTTTTTATTGTGCATGGTTTAGGAGGTCCTTGTAGATAGTTTTAAAACCATGTGCAAGGCCTCCTAAACAACCTATGGTTTAATTGTATATGGTTTAGGAGGCCTTGCAAATTGTCACTAACACAAAAATTCCTTTCATAATTTCCAATCCTTCATGTATTAGGAATGGAGTTAAATAAATTAGGAAGCAATTCTACATAGTTGTATAAAGCCAAAATTGAAATGAATTCACACATTAAATCCTTAATGACCTTTCTCTAGTGGATAATATTCAAAATTTGTATAAAGTCATAAATCAATAGAAAGATGATTTAAATAGTCATAAAAGGCGATAAATATCTTTAATTCTAATATAATAAAGCCATAAAGCTCCAGAAAGCTACAATGACGTTAAACCTATTTCATAAGTAGCTAAAAATTCTATGAATATATAAAGAGTACACGTGCAGTAGAGTTCGACGCACTTGCATCTCTTGAATCAGTTTGATCTTGAAATAATGGTAGCCTTCACTTATGTGCACTCGCTATTATTTGTTGTATTGGTATTATTCTTTACTTTTCTCTCTTTGCAGCAACTTGATGCCATGAAAGAAGGAGAATCTTCCCTTCATCTGTCCTCAAGGAGGTTGAGCCATACATGCTCCAATGACAACATTTCAGTAAATCAGAAAAATGATGGATCGTTCAATGGCATCTCTTTATTTGACGTGCAAATCGTGAACGAATGCAGTTGTGCCTACGCAGTAGAAAACATCCACATCAACTAAGGCGATTCACATCAGAAGTAGAAGTAATCCCTCAATTGTTCAGAAAATTAGCCATCGATGATTTCTTGTTGAATGAAGGGCATAAGTTGGATGCGGGAGAACTTGTGTCCTTCAACTATTCTAGCACCTTCAATTTTCCACTCAGGGTCACTTCTGTCACCTGCATTGATTAATTAATTAGATGTCTTTCTTTCTATATTCTATATTGATAAATAATAATAATGTTATATGAGTTTTCAATTTGCAATAATAATATTGTACAAGTTTTTCCATTCCATCCCGTTACTTCGTCACTGTCATCTCAACAAACAACTGAATTTGCCGCATTATTTTGTATTTAATATTCATTTTTAGTTCTCTAAAAATTGCTATTAACTTATTTCAACAAATAATGTAGATGGAAATTTAATAATCATTCGTGAACATTAAACTTCCTCATATCGGCTTCAATTTAAAATTAAAATATATCATGAAACAGAGTAATACGTTTTAATCAACATTTATTTCTGGTTGGTAATATACCTAAATCCGACTTAAATTTTGTAATACAGTTGTCACAACAATATTTTGAGGTTGGTTATAATTTTTATGAAATGATTACTGGTTTTAAATTAGAAATTTTTTTAGTTATATTTATTACTACTATAACCAGCCATAAGTAAAGTGGAGTTTGAATGTTGATAGGCACAACCAACCATTTATTTTTGTAAAGATAGTTGGCTTTAAACAAAGGCTAAAATATATAATTTTATATCCATTATTCATACCAATTTTTTATAGTTACACTATTTAATAAAAAAACACTGATATAAAAAAATAGAAACAAATTGTTACGGATTTATTTTGGAGGATAATTAAAAAAAATATTTATTACTTTTTACTTTTTAGAAGTAAAAAGTAACGTTACAACATCTACATCATAATCGACAAGTAAAAAGTAACGTTACAACATCTTCTTCATAATGGACAATATTATTTATAGTCGTCATTTACAAGAGGAACGTTACATAACGTTACAATATCAACATCATAATCGGCAAGTAAAATGTAACGTTACAACATCTCTCTCATAATCGACAATATTATTTATAGACGAAATTTACAAGAGGAACGTTACATGAGGAACGTTACATAACGTTACAATATCTCCCCCATACTAGGCTATAAAGCACCGTCATCTCTATTTAGGATTAAACATGATTCAAAACTGTCAAAACTAGAACATTAATGTTTCTTTGGGGTCACTAGAGCCCTAAGGATCTCCGATAATGATCACCTAGACTCTGAGCGAGAACACCTGCGCAATGTTTTTCTTAGCAATGGTTATAACCTAGCTCAAATCAACAAAGCCCTTGAAAGAACTACAAAATCCGAGGAAAAAAGACCTAAGGCTGCTTCTAAAGAGAGGAAAGTCGAGGATCATAAGGCATTTCTCCCTTACATTCAAGGGACTATAGACAAAATAGCCAAACACCTGAAAAAGAAGAACATTGACTCGGTGTTTTCCCCACCCAACAACATCAGAAAGCTACTTATATCAGTAAAAGTTCATATTGACCCGAGTCTTAAAAAGGGGGTTTACCTCATTCCTTGTGAATGTGGGAAATCCTACATAGGTGAAACAGGACGGTCCATCCAAACTAGGTTTAAAGAACACTATGCAAATATCCGTCTCAATAGAACCCACAAGTCAGCCTTAGCGAAACACTCGCATAACACAAAACACCCAATTAAAGTCGAGGATATGTAGGTGTTAGCACAAGTCTACAACTGGTCAAGGAGAAGAATTAGAGAGACTATGGAGATAGTAAAAAACCCTAGAGATGACGGCCTGTCCATTAGCCGATCGTGGTTACCTAACTTAACTACGTTAAAAACCTAAAAATTAAGCTTAAAATAAAATAAATTAATTAATATTCCCTAAATATTTCATTTTCTAAAAATAAAATTAAAAACCTAATAATTAAACCTAATTAAAATAAAATATATTAAGTAAAATTCCCTAAACAATCCTTTACTAAAGATAAAAGTTTAATAAAAATCTAAGATAAGAATTAATTATTAATAAAATTAATTCAATTAAAATTACTACTATATAAAAACAAAAATTATTACTATATTGAAAATTAAAAATTATAATAAAAATCACAACTAAAATAAAAATAAAAATACAAAAGTTAAATTAAGTATAAATATATTAGTTTGATTATCAAAATTAATTTAAATTGAAAATTAAATTAAAATCATAAAGTTTATAAAGTTATACATTTAAATAAAAACAAATGCACTAATAAAAATTTAAATTTAATTATTAGATAACATTTGATAAAAAAAAAATTGATTATTAAAAATTAAAAAAATTTAAAAATTTGATTTTGAAATTGATAAATTAATAAACTATACCTTAAAATTCACAAACTAACTTTAACAAACCTCTTTTTACCCTAACTTTGGATTATAATCTTTAATACAACCTAAAAATTAGTTAGGGTTATAAATAATAAAAAAACAATGTAATAATAACCCTAAAAATTAACCGACAAACCTTGTTGGCCCTCTCTAGTGACGGTTTCTATATTAATGCACCAATGAAAGAGGAACAATCTCCAGGCATTGCTATGTCCTGAAGATGAACCATGCTTGGTTCGAAATGTCAACAATTAATTTTCTCACCGGCGATTCTCAATTGGATGCCATGAATCTTCACTGTGGAATCTTAGGAAACCTTATTTCTAACCGGTATGGAGCAGAAGCCTGGAAAAAATTCAGATTGATAAATGCAAAAAGATTGCCCATCTTTCATTTCTGAAACAATGCAAAGATAGAAACATTATTCCCACTTTTGCTAAAATCTCCCATCCCCTGAAAAACAATCATAACAATCTGCTCTTTAAGAAAATGAATCTCATGTTGGTGCATGATCAGATTAGGAGTCTTCGGTTTGCCTTGGACAAGCTGGATCGCCAGCTCCTTCTATTACACACCCAGCTAGCAAATTCTGTAGATAAAATCACTTGGGACTACTGGGATCATTGTTCGTAGAAGAGTGGATATGATTTCCAAGAAGTTAAGGATCAAACATGATTCAAAACTGTCAAAACTTAAACAACAAATTAGTTCGGACAGTGACAACTCACACAACCTGGAAGAGAGCGTTCCCCAAGAGCTAATTGCTGGAAGATATCATATACTAGCTCACAACGCATCACCCAATGCAACACCTAGCAAAGTCGATTATGAAGACTCCAATACAACGATTGCTGGTAGCTTATCTAAAGGAGCGAATGAGTTGTCCAATAGAAATAATCACCCTCAAAACCTTCAAGAGAGAAACCACATCTCAGAAAGAAGTGGCAGAAAGCATAAAATGATGGCTTTCAGCGATGCACCCAGCACATCACCCGATATAGACTCCGACTCCAACACAACGATTGTAAAGTCCAACACAGCGAATGGGGAGACCAACGCAGCACCCAGCGTATCCAATTATGAAGACAGCGAATCCTATTATGAAGACTCCAATACAACTATTGATGTGAGCTCAAGACAACATAAAACGATGGATTCCAAAGCGGCACTCAGCACAACACCCAAAGCAGACTCCAACGCAGCAATTGTAGAGAGCTTGACTTCTAATGTAGCGAAGGGGGAGGTAAACATAGAATGAAAAACAAACATTGCTGGAAGCTTTCCATCCAACACACTGAAGGGCATGAGGCTGTTCGAGCGCGACTTAACTAGTGATGAGATTTCCAATCTAAAAATCAACACACAACGGAATAGATTGGACCGTGAGGAAACGTGCAACACTGCCAGTGTAAACAACAATATACACACGTAGGAGAAGAGAGTGAGATCAGGAAAACATAAAATGATGGCTTCCAACGTGGCACTCAACACAACACCCAGAGCAGACTCCAACGTAGCAATTGTAGAGAGCTTGACTTCCAATATAGTGAAGGGGGAGCTTAACGTAGAATGCAAAACAAACATTGCTGAAAGCTTGCCATCCAACACACTGAAGGGGGTGAGGATGTTATCCAACATAGCATCCAACATAGCTTCCAACAAAAAAAATGTTGATAACAACGATCGCTGGCAAAGAAATGAAGAGCGCGACTTAGCTAGTGATGAGATTTCCAATCTAAAAATCAACACACAACAGAATGGATTGGACCGCGAGGAAACACGCAACATTGCCAGTATAAACAACAACAATATATACATGTAGGAGCAGAGAGTCAGTCTCCCATGGAACAAAGACCAAGATGATGATCACAATAACGCACTAACCAGGGATGGTTACCATTAGAATATAAAAAGGGGGAACAACAACCACAAAATTGAAGAAAACATTAACCAAAAAAGGGGAAACAACAACCACAAAATTGAAGGCAACATTAACCATAAATTCGCAACCAAGGATCCCAATAGATTGGTCGTCAACCTCTCAATCTTTGAGCTAAACATGCCCGCCAAAAGACTCCTTGAGAAAGGTCTTAATTTTTCCATCGCTCCGAAAAAGACTCTGGTCGAAGAAATCATATGTAGCATTGAGGATAGCATTAGGAACCTACCATAAAATGAAGCTAAAGAGGTACGATAGGATTGTGTTGTAACCCTAAGAAGAGCAAAAACACCCAAACCCAACATTTCTAGGGAAGAAAGCAGAGCCCTTAGAGAACTCAAAAAGAATGACCATATTATGATCTTGAAGGCTGATAAAGGACGCGTTACAGTGATTCTCAACAAAGAAGACTATATTGCTAAGATGAAATCTCACTTGGATTCTAGTGGTTGTTACAAGAAACTTAACAAGAACCCCTTGAATCGGATCATAAAAGGAGTTACCGAAGCCATCAAGAAATCTTCCTTAGATAAGGAGATCAAGAAAAAAATCATTGTCTCTGACCCCTTGGTTCCAAGAATATATGGACTTCCCAATATCCACAAGCCTGGGGTCCCCCTTCGACCCATTGTAGACACCATAGGCTCACCAACATATAGGCTCGCAAAATTCCTTGCAGAAAAATTAAAACCCTTAGTAGGAAATACAAGCGCATTCATTAAAGACTCCTCTTACTTTATTGAGAAAATAAAACACAAACATATGGAAGATAATGAAAGTTTTATTGAGCTTGGATGTAGTATCCCTCTTCACCATGATTCCCATCAAAGAAGCCATCAATGTTATATAGGATTCGACTAATATCGAAACCTCACAGCTCGTAGGCCTTTGTCTCAATTCCACATTTTTTAGTTTTATGGGTGAACTTTATGAACAGACCTGTGGAGTGGCGATGGGTTCCCCCCTCTCTCCCATTATAGCCAACCTTTTCATGGAAAACTTTGAGCAAAAATCCTTGAACTCTGCCAATCCAAAACCTGAATGGTGGTCCATATTTGTGGATGATACCTTCTTAATATAGGCCCATGGGAAGGAAGATTTAGACAAATTCGTTGATCATTTGAATAGCCAAACTGATTCCATCAAATTCAGAAAAGAGTTTGAAGAGAACAATGCGCTTCCCTTTCTTGATATACTAGTCATCAGGAAACAGGATGGAGGCATAGCCCACAAGGTTTATAGGAAGAAAATCCACACAGAACAATACCTTAGCGCACTCTCACGCCATCACCCAAACTAGAAGATGGGGGTTCTTAACACTTTGTTCACTAGAGCCCTAAGGATCTCCGATAATGATCACCTAGACTCCGAGCGAGAACACCTGTGCAATGTTTTTCTTAGCAATGATTATAACCTAGCTCAAATCAACAAAGCCTTGAAAGAACTACAAAAACCCAGGAAAATAGACCTAAAGCTGCTTCTAAAGAGAGGAAAGTCGGGGATCATAACGCATTTCTCCCTTACATTCAAGGGACTATAGAAAAAATAGCCAAACACTTGAAAAAGAAGAACATTGACTCGGTGTTTTTCCCGCCCAACAACATCAGAAAGCTACTTAGGTCAATAAAAGGTCCTATTGACTCGAGTCTTAAAAATGGGGTTTTATTAGGGTTATAAATAATAAAAAACAATGTAATAATAACCCTAAAAATTAACCTTCGACAAGACAAACCTTATCGGCCCTCTCAAGTGATGGTTTGTGTATTAATGCACCAATGAAAGAGGAACAATCTCCAGGCATCGCTATGTCCTGAAGATGAATCATGCTTGGTTCGAAACGTCGACACTTAATTTTCTCACCACAGATTCTCCATTAGATGCCATAAATAATGTCCCTGGTTTGTTTACGCAGGTGTATCATATCAGTAATGGGCATGTTCTCCAAACTCATTTTCATTTCAGCAACCTTGTTCTTTGTTTCTATTTCCAAATTCAAATTCAAAGTATTCAAAATATTTTGTCCAGTTATCCCATGTACACCAATTTCTTCATATCCTAACCCTTCATCGCGGGAGAATCAACCTCATGTTTATCCCTCGCCTTCTTTGCCAGATGTGTCTTCTCCCTTTTCTCCCTCTTCTCCTATTGAAAGTTGTAGTACTAGTAGTCAGGTGAATAAGAAGAAGAAGAAAATGAATATTAAGAAGAAGAAAAACAAACAAAAAACCAAGTCTCAACCAATTACTCCTCCCAGTGTAGAGAGTGTTTATCTACACACACAAAAACTGCGTAATCCCAAATTCCCTTGCAGGATTTGCAAGGTGATCACCTTATGAAATATTTCCATGGTCTAGCCCTGGTTTTAGAAGAATGGTCTAAGGTTTCTCGACAATCGATGTCATCATCATCTGGTCATTATACTGATGATACCCTCTCAACCAATGACTCTATGGGGTAAAGTCAGAAATCCTTGGTTGCTTTGTAAGGACATGCACTTTACTTACTTTTTTTCTCGTATGGATGAAGCTTCTAAGAGGTTGGAATATGTTAGTTTTCCTTAGCAACAGCTTCCAAGTGGTTATTGTAATTTGTCCCTTGACCTATCATTGGTTGATAAAGTGGTCGATCAAGCTACATCCTCAATTGATCCCACTCTTTCTTTAAAGAGTGAAGAACAAAATTTTCACCCCACTCTTCCTTTGAAGAGTGAAGTTAAAATGGTCGATTTGACGTCATCTCCACTCGATCCCACTCTTTCATGAGAGAGTTTTAATACTGAAGTAGTCGCTTTGAAAAATTCTTCATCTTGTTCCTCTCTTCTAGTAGAGAATGAACTAAAACCTGCTGAAGTTTGTATGCTTTGTTCTAATTGTTCTTGATAAGAGGAAATTTTGTCTGTTTCAACAGAACCCTATTCAAGTACTGAGGTTGTTTCCTTCGATTAGAGTAATCTAACAGAATCCCATCTTCATTCGAGTGTTCGTTTCGAGATAGTTGTGCAAGTTACCACTAGGTGTATGCTTCGCACTATTGTTCACGAAGGGGATTCTGTTAGTATTCTATCCTCAACTTCTTGGAAAGATTTAGGTTCTCCTTAGCTAGTTCCAGACACTGATCAAATACTAGATTTTAATCGAAGGCCTACTGCACCTTTAGGGATCATTCCTTCTTTACCTATTACATTAGGAGGGAAAACTATCTGTATTGATGTTATGGTGGTACAAGTTCCTTTATATTTCATTATGCTCCTTGGACATGATTATGTTTATGCCATGAAGGATCTAGTGTCCACACTCTTTAGAGTGATGCATTTTACCCATGATGGGGATATTGTGACCATTGCTCAGCTTTCCTTTGTTACACCTAGCCATTGCATGATTCCTAGTAATCAAACTACCTTGGATGTTCTGCATGTTCTTGTGGTTCCTTCTCCTTCTTCTAGTTAGATTATTGCCATCATAGGTAAAATGGGGGGCATGGCTCCAGTCTATGGAAATCATACTAAAATTATGATACTAACTCCTTATGTGAAAGGGGAGAACCTACCAACCTCTGGATATCATGTTAGGTAATAGATGTCTATGAGCATAGTTCCAATTCTATGTCAATCTCGTTAAAAAATGAAACAGAAGCCTGCGACCATAGTTCCCTTTATGAAAAAATCTCATTAAAAAATGAAACAAATAACCTTGAGCATAGTTTACTTCTATTTTCACGCTCATTAAAAAATAAAACCGACCTTGAGCATAGTTGTATTCCCTTTCCAGCTCGTTAAAAAATGAAATGGGCCATAGCAAGCATAGTTATTTTTTGTTTCAAGCTTGTGTAAAAATGGATAAGGTCATTTGAGAAAAGTTCTTTTTTCATTTCAAGCTCGTTAAAAAATGAAATGGATTCTTCCATTGTGTCAAGTCTTGAACCTTAATTTCACTTGCCTATATAGCTTGATCATATTTCTTCTTCTGTTTTCTTAGTAGTGACCGTGAATTTAGTTGGATGACGGAAAGAGTAGGCAAACATGTTGGAATGTATCCAACCTCTTAACATTATGTTGGAGTTAATCTACTTGGCAGTTATACTGGGGGAAAGTACCAACCAATGGACATCATATGGGAAAATACACATCAATGGAACTCATTTTGAGCATACTTTCTTTTAGTTTCAAGCTCATTAAACCATGAAATGACCCTCAGAGCATAGTTCAGATTCTGTGTCAAGCTCATTAAAAAATGAAGCAGATACTTTGAGCATTCTTTCAACTAATCTTCAAGATCGTTAAAAACAATAAGATGGTGTTGAGTTTAATTTTCATTTTTTGTGCTCTGGTTAAAACATGAAAAGTGGTTTGAGCTTACTTTAGAGATTTTTTGTGCTCTGGATTCAAACATGACAAAGGTTTCGAGTGTACTTTTACTATTTTTCAGACTCGTTAAAATTGGATTATGAAAAAATAACCCTAATAGAGCCATTTTTAAGCTCTTTTCGGACTCTTAAAATGTGAAAAGATCGCCGCGTGAAGTTTCCTTCTTCACGCTCATAAAAGGACCTGAAGTCGTCTTCTAGGTGATAGCTTACCCCTTTTTCAGGCCAGGGGGGACTACTTACAAAAATGGTATACTCCGGCCAATAATGACTGGAATAGTTCTCTTGGGAATTATTTGATACTTTTTCAGGCCTTGGGGACTAAATTTATGAAAAAATTCATTTTGGAGTCTTATTAGTCATTTCAGACTCTCTAAAAGTGAAGCAACGAATGAGTTTGCTTTCATCAAACTCATAAAATCAAACGATCAAGGACCCTTTCTGGGAATGAATTCCTCCTTTCTCAGGTTCATAAAACATATGAGAATGGACTCATCACTTCATGAGATACAACGAGTGTTTCTTACCCTATTTGAACTCGTAAAAATGAAAAAGAGGCACTCATCAATCATGATGGGGAAATTAAGGGAAGGGAAATATATTTCATTTGCAATAAATGGAATTAGTTACTCATCTTTGAACATGGGACTTGTCTGTATTTCATTCAGTCAATTGAGTATTCAACTAGTATCCAAGTGATCCATTTTCATGATTCATGTTACTCCTTTGAGTATTTCAAAGAATGCATCATTCATCGTCGTATTATGTCTTGGTATCCGCTAGCTTAACTCAATGTTGCCAAGTCTTCGGTCCTGCCACCCAATGTTCAAAGGGAATTCATGTTGATATTTTGCATCTGCATTCAAACCTTTGTGTTAGTTACTATTAAGTTAGTCCTATGGTTACATCATACTCAAATTCCACAACTTGGTTCCGAGTTTCATGTCGTTGATGTGGGATTCATCATGGATTTTTGGCTTAGGAAAAGTGAACAAGGAAGAACCCAAAGCACAAGCACAAGAGGAAAAGTAGGAACCCTATGGGATAAAAGAAGGTAAAGGAAGAAGCGTAGAGAAAAGGAAGCTACGATGAGGAAAGGTAGATCTGAGTCAGTGGAAGAGGTAGGTAGAAGAGTCAAGATAGAATATTAGCAGGTTAGAAGACTGCAGAAGTTAGAGTCGGCAGAAGACCAAAGGACGGGTTTTTGCGGCTAGTTATGTCCTGTACAAATAGGATGAAAGACATTTCCATGGCTAGTTATGGATGTGATCAATGTAATACAATACTTTTGCAGCCATTATGGCCTGTCATCAATGTAACTAGAAGATATTTTGTAGCTACTTCTGTAAGAAATAACTGAGTTATACTCAGTCGACCCTGTGTAGTATTGTAATTTGTATAAATAGGAGGAACCCGCTCTATATAAGGGTTAGCTCCACTGTTAGTCTATTATAAGAGTAGTAAGGAGATATCAAAGAGAAATATAATAGAGGAAGGATGTTGAGTTGTGGATTTGTAGCTGAGTGAGTAGACCATTTTGTAGAGTCAATCCAGGAAGTGTGCGGATCAGTAGGAGTAGATAGAAGAATAAACTAGAGCGCATGAGAGAAACAAGATTCTATGTTGTGAAGACTTATCTTAAAATAGCTTGTAAGTCATAGACTATAAGGTGCTACCTATATTTCTCATTCTAGATGAAGAGCACCTTGGTTGTTTTTCCCAGATGGGTTTCCATGTTATTTCCTATGTAATGAATGATTGAATGATTGTGTTGAATGTTTAAATATTAAATGTTGAATGTTTGATTATATTGCATTATTTATGGTCATTGCTTGAATGAATGTCATAATACTGATAAGCAGTGAATGAATGTATATTTGAGCATCGACAAAGCATTGTGTATTAGTTTATGTTTAAACACTGTTAAGTCATAATATAAGTTGCAACCCGATCATTCACAATTAAGGAATCGGCTGTGTCGCACTATTGCACCAGTTGTTAAGTTGATAAGGACAAGGTTGTGTTGCACACTGGCTGTGTCGCATCATTACGCCACTATCAAGTAGTAAAAGACTCCAAACCTCCATCTCTGTTGAGCACCTTGACCACATGCCAATGGACTATAATCCCTTGTAAACTGCGGAAACATGGTTCTGGAAGTTACACATTAAGATATCTCGAGTGAGACTATGCCTTCCTCATAGGTGTTGCTGACTGAGCTTTCTCTATCGGGATGATGTCTTTGAGTGTTTTGTTGGTTTTGTGTTATTGTTGATCTCGGGTTATGTGAGTTAATAAAGTAGGCCAACAAATGGTTCCATTTCCAGGACCTGTGATCATTTGAGTTGAGGGAAATGTTGTGGCATCTGATAAAGAATGAAATAGAGGATTGGATGGAGTCTAAGACGTTGGTATTTGCACAACAAGAGACCACAAGAACGTAGTTGATTAAAGGAAACTGGTTGGACCGATACACATACTATGATATTCACAATATCTTCTTTGCATAGTTTCCTATTATGTTGCATGAGTGGTTGTCAAGATTAGCGGCTCGACAAACAAATTTCCAGAGAAAAGAAATGATCGAATGGAGTGAACAATTGATCCATGACGTAACCAATGTAAATAATCCCATCTCTAGAACTGTTGATATTTGGGTTGACAATATTTTGCAAGGATATATTATTGATTTTGCAGTAGAAAGAATAGCCTCATATGGTGAGGTTGAAAGAAATTTTTTCCAAGGGCCCCGAAGAAGTTATTTGTTATCTATAAATACATGGATAAAGATGCTCATTCATGAGAAGGGTATCTTGCAGTTGAGTAGTTGAGTTGCATACCTAAGAGGGAGGATGTGTCATGGATGACATATAGAGAAAATGGGAGATGGTCAGCTGAGATGTTCCTAGGAAGTACAGAACCTGAACTAGAAGTTGGATTCCTAAGGATTGGAAGGAGATTCAGGTCAGGAAAGAGAAAAAATGCAGTAGGAGGTGGACAAAATCCTAGTTTGTTTGAAGAAAGTGAGTATGACATTGAGTCACGGCTAGATAAAGGGTATTGCGATGAAGAGGAATAATATAGCCCAATTTTTGAAGGAGCGGATGAATCTAAAGAATCTGTAGAGGCACTAAGATCAGGTCACAAATACACCACACCAGGAGTCTCACCAAAGGTAAGCTTTAGAGACTCATCTCCTTGAAGAGATATTAACACTAATAGTGCTAGTATACTGTGAATAGCGCACAAGGAATTCCACCTGTTAGCACTATTTTTTCTCTCAACATGAGACGGAAAAAAGGTAGGATGGAGTGACCATAGACTAAAAAGAAAAACACAAAAATTCTCAGTCGCAGGGTGGCCGAGAAATTTGTTAAAAGGAATAGTGTTTCTACAGTAGCGATTTGAAGACAAGCCAGATCGACAGACAAAATGGTTTTTGTGAATACCACAGGGGCAATCCAAAATTTCCTTTGGGTCTTCATGAAATGATGTTAAAGAGACCACAAGTTCCGAGGGCCCCAATTGATAGAAGACATATCAACAGCTGAGATTTATTTTTCCAGATCAAAGTGCTTGCAGAAGTTTTGGTCTCCGGATCCACAAAATGAGTTAAAGAGGGGTAATATTCAATGGTGTAGATCTCACCAAAAAATATCTATGGTGGACAATTTCTTCGCTGATGGGACATGCACAGGAAAAAATGTCTCAGAGATTCACGAAAAGTGGTACTTTAGTACACATGTGTGGCTGGGAGCTAAGATGTTTTAGATTGAAGGGTCTCAAATGATAGCATTCATCAAAAGGTTGTGGGAAGGAGAACCATTTTTGAAGATGAAGTGTACAGTTCTGCGTACGATCTGCTCGTTCCAAAAAGACCCTTCCAATGCGATAACTTGAGGCATATGTATGAAGAGCCAAAGTGATAGGTGATCACATACCTTAACACCATTGAAGCGTGCCTTCGATGGAGAAGTTGCCTCCAAAGTGTAGATAGACCTCTTGAAACCAAAGGCCATTGCACCAAACATGCAGAAATTGCGAAGGACATGGTAAGGTTTCCACATGAGGCAAGGAAACACGACTAAGTAAATCCATTATGATACCGTCACCAACAAGGACAAAAAGGTAAGGAGCCTCAACTCCATGTGCCATGGGCTAGATGGGTGATGATGTGGGATAGAGCCAAGGGCCTTTTCCACAGCCAGTATTTTAACATCGCAGCAGAGGAGATGGTGTGGCTATATTTTCAGCAGGAAGGAGAAATTCCAAACCCACGTGCCCGCGTGTGTTGTCATCATGGTACTCGATGGCGAAGTGTGTGAAGGTGCTGAAGGGGCCATTGTCGTGTCTAGTTTTCCATCTCTTTATAAACGCCACACTCCAGAACCACCAAGAGATAGAGACTGAGTGAATCTGAAAGGGAAGCCAAGGTGGTGAAATGTTAGTTTGCTGAGATTTCGGGAAAGTTTAGAGAGGATCCTCAATGGCCAATTTTTTTGAAAAACTCGTCTGTCTAGGACTATTATTGGTGGGTGAGCATGGCTCCATGAATTTCCCTAATTCTTGTATCGGAAAGGCTCCAGCTATTAGGGTAGGGATGTTCATTGCATTAGAGAAGCCTTCCAGCACCAGTGAGTTCGTGGTAAGGACGTTCATCACATTTGATGGACCTCCTAGGGCTGGTGAGCGCATTACTGTCATAATAGAAGACCACACCCTGAGGAAGGTCGTGCCTTGAATTTATTGTCCAATGGGCATCCCTCCAAAGCCACCAGACGTGGTCGCTTCCTCCAAATACCCAACAAGTGTTGACCATTTCTGGCGGCACCTTCTGGGAGCAAATACTTGTACAAGAGGAGCAGGAGTCCAAAGCCTTCATCACCGCCTTTGTGAATTCCATGTGCCAACTTTATCTGGGAGGGTGATGAGGTCGAGAGTGCGCCACATTGTGATACATGCAGAAGGATCCTCCCCCTAGGAGGATAGAAACAAAATAGTTATAGGCCTCCTCAAAAACTTGTCACTACCAGAGGCAATGCAACCATTCTTCAAGTCCCCTCGAATAACAGTGTTACCAGTATAGAGGGGTGTGAGGAGGAAGTTTGAGTATAGAAAGAACACAAAATTTCATGCCAGCTACGAGCCCATGCAGAAAGGTGCCTTTGAGCATAGAAAGAACACAAATTGCCCGAAAGAGACACGTTGTAGACCCAGAAGGGGGACGAACGATTCAAGCCACGTCCACAGCACGCCACCAGGAGATGTCTTGAACCGTCATTTTCAAGGTAGGAAAACTAGAAGCCAGAAACACATGTTGTCGTTACAACCTGCATGCATGTTTCTCCATGATTATTTGTTTCATATATATGTAAACCATGGTATAAATTCCACGTCCTGGTTTGTTGAATTTTTTATCGCGATTATAAACGACTTCTTGCCCTATTTTGAGATTAGTCTTGGGGGCCTGAAGCACTATAAAGAGGCTCCCCACCGAGGGAGAAAGGGTTGGTTGGTTTTGAATTTTCAAGACTATTGTGTTTGAAATACCATTTGAATTAATACAAGTACAAAGCCAAATTCTAGTTACATGAATGCAAGAATTCCTGTGTGTTTCTAAATTACAGTCTGTGATTTTCTTTTCCTCATGTGCATGTGCTTACTATTATCTTTTACATTATGTTTTTCTTCATATTGTAGACTCATTGTATAATGGTTAGGAATTCATAATCATATTCTCCTGCCATTGTCTTCGATATCCACCAAAAACTTCCTCCAAAATTGGCATGGAATTCATCCCCGCGGTGCTCTACGCTAGCGGACTGTCATCATTCTACATTTCCCACCAAACCCCAAACATAACGACCATGAACAAGGCACTAATTTTCTCCTGCAAGTGTTTTCCTATGCAAACCACTCTGTTTTCTTGGTATTTTTTACTCCATAACCTGATATATCTTTATTTGTTTCCAACCACCAATATTTGATATTCATTCTGTGACATTATGTCTAGCCTTGTTATCCATCTATGAGAGATCCCTCTCTAGAATTGGAGAAGCCAAATCCCTTTCCTAAAGTGGTTCTACTATTACCTCGGGGTCCGGCTCTCACAGCCTTGGGAGCGATTCTGAGTGCTAACACCACCTTCACTAAATCATTCTTTGGATAACCTCGACACCAAATTAATGGAGGGGGAAAATATTATATTACCCACATTCAATGGGAATGGAGCAGAAGATCCGAAACAACATTATTTCATTTACGAAGCTATTTGGATGGTTCGCCAAGTTCACAGTGCGGACCTACGAAAAGTGCAGATGGTCATGACTCTGCGGGGTCATGCATTGGATTGGTTTACGAAATTCTATGTCATACCAGCAGGAACCCCATAGAATACCCTAGATGAGATCTGAATCAGGATGATTTGTGAGTTTAGAAAACCCAAATCTGAGTCGCAGTGCATCACAGAGATTAATGAGATCAAGCGGTTATCGATGGAATCCCTATGGGATTTTGATTAGCGTTTTAAAACCTTGATGGCCAAAGTTAGTTTTCAGATGTCATACATGTAGCATAAGGAATGGTTTATTGTTTCATGGTTACCACACATTTGATCTCCTTTGATGCAACAGAAGATTGTGTTGCAGATGGAAGTTAGAATCCTCGTCGATCGGAGATGGTGACATAAGCATGATATAGATTTAGTCACAGTTGGCTAATCTAACCCTATAGTTATAGGATATCAAAAAGGGTAAATAAGCATGTGAGGACTTATGGTGCACAAGATGTCAGATGGATGGACACACCAATGATAATTGTCCATCATACATGAATTATATCTCGTCGGGTGTGCCTAATCCATTGAGTACTCACAGGATACCATGGTGACACATATGCCAGACTAGAGGGAATCACGATGAGGATTGCTTATACTTACAAAAGATTGTAAGTACCCCGTCTTGTCTTTACTGTAAATTTTGTAAATCAGTAGGGCATGATGAGAAGGATTGTAGAGCATATCAGCTCCTAAAGGAAAAGATAGTATACACCTACTTGATGAAAAAAATGGGTAGGTTCACGCTAAATAGGTGCAAGCACACTACCAGCCTGTGCATTTCCCACAGAACTAGTATCAAAATCAGTATCAGCTGCAGGATGTGCCTCAGAACTAGTACACACTACAAAATAAGTATGCACCACAGAATCAATACCCACCGCAGCAACCACACCCTCGGGGAAGGGGATTGGAAAATTTTGAGGAAGAGTCGGAGGATTTGGTGGAGGAAGAGGTCAGGTTAAATTCTAAAATTGTGGAAATCTAGGCCATTATGCTAGATATTTCCAAGAGCTTGCAAAGACATGTTCATATTGCAAAGCATAGGACCATAATGTGGAGCAGTGTCCAGAGTTGATTGGGAAGTGGAAATATTGGATCATCACAGGTCCTAATCCTGTGTAGAATCCAAACCCAAATCCTAAACCTAATGTTTATATGATTTTTGCTGATCCTAGAGATCCAAGAATTTTTTTTGTGACACGAGGAGGTATAATGACCAAATACAATCAGCATAAACCTCAAGAACAATTGCAAGTACAACTTGTAGTGCAGAAGAAGGTTCCATTCGACATTCATAAATAGAACCAAGTATTTTTGGATGTGCAACCTGAGTTTCTGGACCCAAAATGACCATCAACCTTAGAAGAAGTCAAGGAGATTCCTGAATGCTTCCAACACTTTTTCCAGGGGAAGATTCCAAAAAATGTTAGTAAGCTCAAGTCATTTCTTTCAAGTTTCTTAGCACTAAACCAAGATAAAGATGATATCGCAGAACTACAAGCATTAATAGAAGAAACCCTAGTCAAGTTGCATCCTGAAAGGACGGTTAACCATGTCAAAAATAAATTTAAAATGGGGCGTGAGTTAAGAATGACTGTGTAGATATGGGAATTATGACATGGATTACATTATTCTGGATCTGGGGTCAGACATCAATATTTTAACTCGACAGACTTGGGAGAGCATGGGAAATCCATGAATGGATCGGTCTCCTGTCCAGTTGAGACTTGCAAATCAGGAAAATGTCCTACCCATTGGTAGATAGAGTCAAGTCTCTGTCGACATTCAAGGGATGCATACATTTGTAGACTTTGAGGTCATTAACATTGTCTATGCCATGAACTTGTATCCCATGCTTCTTAGGATAGATTGGGTCATTGACAATCAGACCATCATAAATTTCAAGAAAAAGGATCCTCTCTTTTGAGGATTACAAGATGGGGGTATTTTATCCCATTGATCCATTGGAGGGACAAACGTATGTCAAACTAGTGTATAGTGAAGGGCAGGGCGATTACCTAGACCATATCTATAATATCAGCGTGCCAAAAGATGACTACACACAGCCTATAGTATATGGAAACTTAACCTAGAAGAGTGCTAGTTCATGCACATCAGATTCAGGAGAGGCCTAGGAGAATTGTAAAAAAGGATTGCATGAAGTCTCTATGCAAATATGCTCCACGATAACAAGGTATGTGCAATGGGTCAAAAACTAGCTAAGTGATCTACCCACCTATGAGGGTTTACCCAACCTTGCAACATTTAGAAGTGATTTTGAAGGACTTGTAATGCATATGCAATGCTTGTCTACATTGGACTATGTATTGAAGGCTACGCCCACTAGATGGTGGGGCATACATAAGCAATCCATATCAAAATGGCCATAATGCAGAAGATTGATGGAAATTTAGATTCAGTGAAGAAGTCACTATCGTGGGTCAGAGGTACACAGGGATGTCAAACCATGTTGAGCATATTAATTAGTGTCGCATAGAATTTGAAGAATACCCATGGAAGGAATGGGTCCATCATTTCATTCATACATTGTAAATGACACCCAGAAGCTGGTATACTTCTGTGGAATTGTGACAAGGAACCTAGGATTGGGACAAGATGGTTACATAGTTTTCACACTCCTTTGCGTTTGTTGATGAGCAACTGACGGATGATGCCGTGCTTCAATAAATTAAAGAGAAAATATTTGTTGAAACCCTTGTCATAGAATCAAGTTCCCATCAATGCAGCATGACCATCCAACAATGGATGGCTTGCTGCAATTTGACGGGAGAACGAGATGATTATCCAACTAACATAAATATACCATATTCAGAGCATACACACAAGGTTTAAGGGAGTGGTATTTCAAGAAACCAAATCCTTAAACCGATGAAGATTAAAAAAGTGAACATTGGCTCGCCAAAGAACCCAAAGTTTGCTAATATATGATATTATTGGGATGATGAGAGAGTATCAAAGATAACAGAATTGGTGCACAAGTATCATGATCTATTCCCCACCATTTTCATAGAAATGAAGGGAATAATTGGTGATATGGGACAAATGAAAATACCCCTGAAACCAGATGCTAGACCATTTAAGCAACGACATTATAGGTTGAATCCACGGTATAAAGAAAAGGTAAAAGTTGAATTGGAATGCATGCTTGACACAAGAATCATTGAACCTATTGAGGAATCAGAATGGATCAATCCTATAGTTATCCAGGATAAGAATACAACAGGTGAAGTCGGGATCTGTTTCGACCTAAGGAAGTTGAACGATGCATGGCTGCATGATCCACTCCCAACACAATTTACATATGAAGTGCTGGAAAGTATTGGAGGACAGGAGATGTATTCATTCACCTATGAATTCTCTAGCTATCACCAAGTAAGTATTGCGAAGGAGGATCGACATAAAAAAACCTTAGTCATAGAATGGGGATGCTACCACTATACAGTAATTCCCTTTGGTCTCAAGAATGGACCTGCTATCCTTTCTAGAATAGTAGTCTCTGCTTTTAAAGATTTTATTCATAAATTTCTTGATGTCTACTTTGATGATTGGACTGTATTTGGTCTAGTAAGAGACCATATAAATATTTTGCACATGATACTAGGTCGTTGTCCCCAATATCAAATTGTGCTCAATTCAAAGAAATGTATTTTTTGTGCACCATTTGGTGTATTGTTGGGTCACATTGTATGTCGCGATGGTATTTTGGTCGACCCAACAAACGTTGCGATTATCCTTGACTTTCCACCACCTACATCACTCATGCAACTTAGATCAGTGTTAGGGCACACAGGCTACTATAGGAAGTTCATCAGAGGATATGAAAAGATAACTGCACCCATGGAGAAATTGTTGAAGAAAGATCCAAAGTTCCAATGGATGGAGGCTTGTCAGGAAATCTTGGAAAAATTAAAGAACAAGATGGCCACTTCGCTAGTACTTGTATTTCCGAACTAAAAGGAGTTCCATGTTCATTTCTACACGTCATCTGTCGCGCTCAGAATAGTCTTGACACAACCAGGTGAGGGTGCGATGGACCACCCTATTTCTTTTGCTAGCAAGAAACTGTCGATGGTAGAGAAAAATTATACTACCACAGAGAGGGAAGGGCTCGCCATGGTCTATGCATTGCAGAAGTTCTGACACTACTTGTTGGGTGGACATTGCCAAATGTACACTAATCATTCAGAATTGAAATGCCTGGTCAACAAGCCAATGTTGGGGGGGGATATCTATCGATGGCTCCTCTTGTTTCAGGAATTCAACTTTGAAGTCATTGTTAAACCTAGTCGACTAAATGTAGGACTTGATCACCTGTTGAGGATAGAGACTGGTGAAGAACCAACCCGTTTGGAGGACAACTTGCCCGATGCACAACTATTTGTAGTCACCATGATGGATGATCAAAATAAGGAATTTAACTCCATCATTCATTTCTTGAGCACAATATATGCACCTGAAGGATTCTCCACTGTACAGAGGAAAAATATAGTCTTCAGAGCCTCTAATTTTAAATTGGTCGCAAGACACTTATACAAGATGGGTGCGAATGAAATATTGTGACATTGTGTATTTTACCATGAGCGATAATGGGTAATGAGAAAACCACATGCCGATGTCCCAGGAGGACACTATGTTTGGAAGGAAACTATGCACAAGATATTGCAAGCAAGCCTATGGTGGTCAACCATACATATGGATACCAAATGTTTTTTTCAATGCTGCGGTGTCTACTAGAGAATAGGAAAACCATTGCGTCGTGACAAGATTCTTCTTGCACCATAGATAGCCCTACAAGCATTTGACAAGTGGGTCATTGATTTTGTTGGTACGATCAATCCACTAGGGAAAAGAACTGGCACACGCTATATTATCACAGCAACAGAGTACTTAACCAGATGGGTTGAAGCCATGCCTGTAAAATATTGTACCACTTTGATTGTGGTGAAGTTTTTATTTGAGAATGTCGTGACCAGATTCAGCTGTCCAAAAATTCTGCTAAGCGACCAAGGTACACATTTTGTTAACAAAATGATTGATTAAATGACTACAGAATTCTAGATTCAGTATAGGAAAATGACTCCCTATCATCCTTAGCTGGATGGAACAGTTTAAGCCTTCAAAAATATTTTGGAGAATGCATTAACCAAAGTATGCAATGTGCATCGAGATGACTAGGATCAAAAAGTTTTAGCTGTGCTATGGGATTATCGAACAACTTGCAAGTGACTCACAGGGAACACTCCATTTAGGCTAGTCTATGGACAATAATTTGGTGTGCCGATGGAGTATATTTTGTCGATCCTAAGAATTGCTGAGCTAACAAAAATGACCAATGGAGATACTATCGAGGGAAGGTTTCCACAGCTCGTTCAGATGGAGGAAGAAAAATTTGTTGCAAGCTTCCATCAAAACATAAAAATGAAAAGGAAAAAAGCATGGCATGATCGCAGTATCAGGACAAAGAAATTCAAAGTTGGAGGAATTGTTTTGATGGATGATAGTAAATTCTTCAAAAATCTAGGGAAATTGAAGACGCATTGGCTAGGTCCATATGTGACTGTGCATATCACTGACGCGGGTGTAGTAAAATTGCAGAAGCTAGATGGAATGTACATTGCAGGAATGGTAACTAGTAGTCTCCTGAAACCTTACTATGATGGTCGCGACATGCCTGGGTAAGGTCGCGTCGGAGTGAAAAAAAAGAGAGAGAGAAAAGTAGGAAAGAAATTGTTCCGTCGCACATCTGCAACTGAGGTATGCCAAATCACAGTAAAAGTAGGAATGGCATGCTAGACATCATTAAATCAGGGATAACTGGGAAGATTAAGCAATTTATGACAACAAGGTATCATTAATTCAACGTGTTCAAGGAGAATGACGACGTGTGTTTTAGTCCCATCAGTTGTCTCCGCCATAACTGTCATGACAGGTAAAGATCAGAACTCGAGTGCATGAGTTAATGTTGCATTGCGTCGAATTGGCATCCCATGTGATTGAAAAGACATCAAACTCCCATTGAATGATCACATGCATGACAAGAAAGCACCTATAAGTATGATAATTCATCGATAAGAATCATTTTATGTGCATAGAGAGAGAAAGAGCGAACTAGAGCTTGAGATTGAAAGCCAAAGCTAATGGTTATTGAGATTTCAAGTGCCAGCAAGAAATCTAACGTGACTATCGCCTCACTATGTTTGATCCAAGAAGAAATTGTGTCACTAGAAGTGCAGCAGGAAGAAACAATGGTGCAAAAAAACTCGCATACAGTTCCTATGGCCTGTTTGGCCCTTATTCCAACCTATGGTTTGGACTCTGCACCAGCTCCTGTTCAAAATCCATCGATCAATACCACAGTTGCAGGTCCACAACCATTCATTCCATAGACATAGGTTCCAAAATCATCAAGGACGAAGCTTTCAAAGTAGAAATGTAAGGCCATGAAAGAAATATCGATGGAGGAAGCACCAGAGTCGCCACCATGCAGAGATGCGAGTGCCACCATAGAAGAGAAGAACTTGTTACCCAAGTAAGTTAAGCTAAGGAGAGCATAAGTGTAGGAAGTGAATCTTCCAATGAAAGTGCTCTCTTCCTTAGTGACACCTCACATCTCTGCTTATGTACCTCTCATTATGAACACATTCCCAAGATTTCCAAGCTGCAGTTTGATGATACAAATACGCGCCAGTAGGCGTGCCTGGAGAGGAAAAGTTATATGATCATGCTTCCAACTGAGCTGCCTGAGCCATAGTTGGTTGTCGCGATGGAGCGGGAAAAAGGAATTGAACATGTGGGCCTGCTCGACCTACTGCTTATGTCTCACTTTGCTCAAAGCATGCAAGTAAGTATCTATGTACGACAGCTCCTTGATTGTTTTGACAGAGAATATTTATTGCTCGATTGATCGTACCCTGTCGACGTCAAGCTCATGTTGTCAATAACGGGTCTGTTGAAGTAGGGAGATGAGCTGCACCATATTTGTGACCAAACAAGGATACCACAAAAATGAAACAAAAGTATGATCTCCAACGCACTGATAGAGTATTCCTCATTACCCCTATCGAGGACCGCATGGTAATATTCACTGCAAAAATCCTGTCTTGCAAGCTGTTGTGCAAGATGAGGCCTACTGAGTGCACCGTCAGGATGGTGGAGCTACCAAAGTAGTGCGCAGCAGGTTTGATCTTCAACTGGTCACAATACTCATTAAACGAGCTGATAGATGATGCAAAACAAGAACAGGAGGATGAAAATGCCAAATTCCACTACTCCTGGTTGCTGATCTTAATCCCTTTTATTGTTTGGTCAAACCCACCCGAATACCAACCAGTGGATGTCCCAGTGCTTTTCCATGGTGCAAATTATCAGAACCCCTTGGAGGATAAGGAAGATAGTATCTGCCAAAAATACAACAACATTGAGTTATTTTTCCATGGTGAGGCACTGCGTGATGTAATCTGGAGATAGTTGAGAGATACCGGACTTTTATAAACTTCCACTATGGTGTCCATAATGTTATTTTGGATCCACGATAAGACCTAGCCAAGAAATCACACCCGATGGGTTTTGTGATTGAGGATGCGAATGTCAAAGTGATCATCTAGGAATGGCTGGAAGAATGGCACATCCTAGTCGACATGTAGATAGACCAGGGAGGAAATCAAGGATTTGGAAAAGAAAATTGCCAAGGAGGAGGTCAAGGAAAGGGCTAAGGAAATCACCAGGATGATGCTGGGGGCGACGAGAAAGACAACTAGTTGCAGGAAGAAGATGACGACGGTGATAACAATGAGCACAACACTGATGACAATGATGGAGAAGACACATCGACTGATGATGATGTGCAAACCAATAAAGAAGAATAGGAACAGGAGTGCATACACCCACACAAGAAGAGGAAATCTAAAAAGCATCCAATACTGTCAGCTTAGATAAAGAAGACATTGGCCTACTTGCAGACATTGTCATGGAAGTAGCCAAGAGCATCCTTGAGGGCCTAAGAATGTAGCAAATGCAAGTGACCAATAATATTTCTAAGCATGTTAACAAACTCATGGAGGCCATCAATGAAGTCAAAACCATTGTCGAGGCTAAGACATATGGCATGGATCTCGGGGACACTTTAGCTACACCACTATTGTTGTCACCCCTCAAGATGGAATTAAAGGCGTAAACACTAGAGTCAGGTATGGAAGAGTATGACGATGTCATCAAGGAAATGAGGACACTAATGCTAGATTTTTCAAATCTACCATTGACCAACGTATACTTCATTCAGTACGCAGCCACGAATGAACTCTGCATCTGGGAAAATGCGTTGGCTTATCAAACCACAAAGATGACAAGGAAGGAGAAAGAGTGTAAGGTACTCCTTAGGGATAAGGATCAGGAGATCAAGGCATGCGAAGATAGTCAAATTATACTAGTGGAAGCCATCAAAAGTGCAGTCATAGAGTTCCTGTCGGAAGAAGGCCAAGAAGATGAGGATTCAACTGCAAAGGCTGGTCAGCTCTCAAGGATTTTGGTAGAGCTCAAGAAGTGGGTAGAAGATATTCAAGCGCAGCAGATACCAAGAACACCTCCTGAGGTGTTATAAGAGCATAGAGCAACAACATTTAAGGATGTTGGCAGGATCAAAGATGGAGAGAAGCTCTGCAGGGAGATGATCAAAGTAATTTCAACAACTTTGGAACAACTTCTGGAAGATGAGACAGTGGCTAAGTTCATCAAGGAATCATGTCAGACAAAGCTAAAGATCGCAGTAGTCAAGGTAGACATGAAGAAGTTGTCGCTCAAGGAAAATATTGCAAAAGTGTCCAAGCTGAAGCAGCTATAGCAGGACGTCAAGACTCTGCATGACAAGGAGCAGAGTGGGAACGACTAAGTTACATCACACCAATCGGAAGAAGAGCGAGTTATAGGGATTATTCAACATGTACAGCAGAAGATCCAAGCTATCACCCAGTTGTTGGAGGAAGGACCTTTGAAACATATCAGGTTTGACTCTATGGAACAGTTGGAAAAGAAAGCTGAAGAGGTTAGAGTAGAGGTCACCTGAGTGGAGGCCATTTTGAAGGAATTTCAGGACAAGGTTGGTCTTGTGGCGCAACCTACGCCAGATATTTAAAAATTTTCTAAGGATTTACAATTTTGTTAGTGGCTCAAGATGAGGCACATGTGAGTGTTGGGGACCTATTGGGCCAAGCAAAGTGCACAAGGAATACCATGAAACACAAGCTCAAGAGGAAAAGCAAGCACGTGATGAGATAATAGCAGGTAAAGGAAGAAGCGCAAGTGCAAAGCAGAGGAAGCTGTGATGAGGATCATTATGATGAGGAAAATTAGATCTGAGTCAGTGGAAGAGGAAGGTAGAAGAGTTAAGATAGAAGAGTAGTAGGATAGAATACTGCAGAAGTTAGAGTCAGCGGAAGACCAAAGGATGAGTTTTTATGACTAGTTATGGCCTCTACAAATAGGCTAAAATACATTTCCATGGCTATTTATGGATGTGGTCAATGTAATACAAGACTTTTGTAGCCAGTATGGTCTATCATCAATGTAATAGAATATATTTTGTAGTTAATTTTTTAAGAAATAACTGAGTTGTAGTCATTCGACCCCACGCGGTCATGTAATTTGTATAAATAGGAGGAACCGGCTCTGTATAAGGGCTAGCTTCACTATTAGTATGTCAGAAGAGTAGTAAGGAGATATTAGAGAGGAGTCTAATAGAGGAAATCTATTGAGACATGGATCTGTAACTGAGTGCACAGATAGTGAAGTAGAAGAGTCGATCCAGGTTGTGTGCGGATCAATAGGAGTAGATAGAAGAATAAACTAGAGATCATGAGAGAAAGAAGAGTCTAAGCTGTGAAGACATATCTTAAAATAGTCTATGAGTCGCAGACTACAAGATGCTACCTATATGTCTCATGCTAGATGAAGAGAACCTTGGTGGTTTTTCCTAGATGGGTTTCCACGTTATTTTCTATGTAATGAATGATTTAATGATTGTGTTTAATGTTTAACTGTTAACTGTTGAATGTTTGATTATCTTTCATTATTTATGGTCATTGCTTGAATGAATGTCGTAATACTGATAAGTAGTGAATAAATGGATATATGAGCATCGACAAAGCATTATGTATTAGTTTATTTTTAAACATTGTTTATTCATAATATAAGTTGCAACACGGTCATTCACTATTAAGGAATCAGTCGCATCGCACTATTGCACCAGTTGTTAAGTTGATAAGGACAAGGTTGTGTTTCATGCTGGCTATGTCATACTGTTGCACTGCTGTCAAGTAGTAAAATAATCCAAACCTATATCTCTGTCTAGCACCTTTTCCACACACCAAGGGACTATAATCCGTCTCCAACCATGGAAACATGGTTCTGGAAGTTACACATTAATATATCTCGGGTGAGACTGCGCTTGCCTCATACGTGTTGCCGACTGAGCTTGCTCTGTCGAGCTAATGTATTTGGGTGTTTTGTTGGTTTTGTGTTGTTTCTAAACCTGGGTAGTGTCAGTTAAGAAAGTAGGCCAACATGGACCTCCTTCAATTAGAATATTCCTTTAGACTTTAGCTCATCATCTAGGAATTATTCTTAGAAACAGAAACGAGTACCTTAAGATCTATATGCATTAATGACAGGCCCTCTCACTTTCATCATAGTTTTACATCATTGAAATTTGATCAAAACATTCAATTGAGTGTTCAACATCAGATTATATATTCACACTCGAGACATTCTACTAGAATACCTTAGGAATCATCGACATCAATGGTGATATCCCTCGCAGTTGTTAACAGTTCTCCTCATTGACCGGTAATCAAGTGGTTTCTACCATTTTCGACATCAAGACCTTGTAATCGCATGGATAGAATCATACTTTGTGGAAGATGATACGAAGACCCTGGTTATCTATTAAGTGCTCATTTCTTTTCCCAACTTGTAATGGAGTATTTATATGAGTCCTAGCATGGATCCATATTTGTATGGTCATGGATGTGCTCAAATTTGTGTCCATATAGCATAGATATACATTGTATATCTGGTAGCTATGCCCAAGTTTGAGTCTTATTCGCATGGATATACGCTATATTTTAGTAGCCATGATTATTCACACCTCGCATGGATCATCCTTGTATTGTTCTGCAGCCATGATGAGGAGTTTTTTTATATGAGTCAAAGTATTGATGTATTGCAAAAAATTTGGGTTGATAAAGATCTTCTATCATGTGAATTATTCCCTCAAAGCGATAACTTATTCTTACAAATATTTAACATATCCTATTCCTCTAGCCTCATGCTTTGGGGTGGATTCTGTTACACACATTTCTCATCACCATCACATACTGAGAAACAAAACATCAGAAATTTCCTTGAATCCTCAAAATATGAAGTTAGACCTAGGCCAGAACTCATGATTTTATACTTGTGTCCACCACCACCTTTTCCCTTTGTATAATGTGTGCCACCCTTATCAGTAATTCCATTTGTTACTTGACAATAAGTGATGCCACTACCTAATCCATTTGAGTAATAAGCAGTGTAGCCCTGGTAACACTCTGTCTCCATAGAAAAAGAGCAGTGTTTGAGTTTCGAAAGGAGAAAGGGAAGATTCATGAAGCTTCTTGAAGATCAACTTCATGGAACCCTCATCCCTACACTCCTGGACCATCTGGACTCAATATCCTCCCTTCTAGGATCTCCCTTCCACCTCCCCCATGAGAATCTCAACCATTCCTATCCTCCTAAGAGCTATAAGTAGTGGCTCACCCCCCATGGGTAAAGAGAGGAAAGTTATGCTACAACACCAAAATTCTTTCCAAATCTAGGGTGAGCATAAGGAAGACAAGTTGAAGCTTTAGGGACAATACCTTGCTTGGGAGGAGACATTTCAACACTAAGGCATATCGGTTGTAAGATCTTTCTTCATGTGATTACGCAATAACATTTCTTTCCCATAAATATTATTGTGTTTTAATCAATGGTTTTATTATCAAAATCCTTAGTCATTGATAGAAGATAATGGATTGTATTTGGTACCTTTGATCTTGTGTGCTTTGTGATGTGTTTTTGTAGGTAAACTGTGGAGATCTAGTACTCTTGAATGGTGGATAATTACACTGCATAACAGGTGAAAGTTTCATTCCAAACATCTTTTTATCTTAGGGAAAGTATTTTTTACTGTTGTTACTCATTTGTTCTAGTTGTGAAGGATTTAAATCTATGGAAACAACTCCTTTCCGGAGGTGAGTATTTCCAACAATAATTTGTCAAATAATTTTGACCTAGTTTTGAAGTGTGAGGTAGAATCAGTTTGTGTATCAGAAAAGGCATATTCTTTGACCTCAAAAGTAGGCCTTATCACTTTCATTTGTTTCTTTTTCTTACCCTTATCCGCTGACACTTGGACTAGCTTTCCTTCTTCTTCAATTTTTTGTTTCTTTGGGGTTCTGGCTATGTCTTCCTCCCCTGTTTCCATGGCATTAGAGAAGTATCTTTTGTTGGTTCTCTCAGAGCGGTTGGATATGGGTGTAAACTTTTCTGCTGCTAGAACCAAGCTGGAAGTGCTAGGTCATTGTGAGGTTACTTCCCTTATAGAAGAAGTGGAGTCTTATTGCATATCAACATCCCCCTAAGTCTCATGGGGTTAAACCAACTAGTTTGCAGTCTATGGTAGACCTGCAACTTCAAAGTGCTCAAAGGGATTGTTCTTATTAACCTGTCTTCTGATAGAGATAACACGTTGGGGATCATAAATTATAGCATCTTCAGTTGAAAACCCCATTTATCTTAGAAAGATTTCAATCATTGCAAGGGAAGCTTTGTTCTGAATGATAAATGGGCCTACAAGACATGGAAACATGATCTCTAAAGACTTCTTAAAATTTAGAAAATTCTCATTCTCCACTATTAATTTATGTCTGATCAGTTCCAAAGAAAATACTCTGGGAGTAACAAATGCAGGTAGTATATAGGGTTGATGAAAAAACCCATATAACCTTATTAATGTACCTTTTAAAAAAAGAAACCAGTCCCTAATTCTCTTTTTAGGAGAGAACTGCAAAATATCTTTCATTCGTGGTAAAACTTTGAGTAATTTCTTCTGAAAGAAAGCACTGTAAACCTATAACACAAGGAAATTCATGAAATTGATGTAATACTAACTCATTTATTCTATGAGTACCATTTTAGGGAGTTGTAGGTTTTCTTCATTGAATGAAATAAACACCTTCAACAAATAATACTGAAACATGAACCTTGTTTTTTGGTGGAAATCCACTAGATGAGAATGAATATTCTTCGGTAGGAATCCATCAAATTTAAGGCAATATGACTGGACTCACTGTCTAGACTCTTCTAACTCAATGTGACTAGTGATAAGGACAAACAAGAAGCTCATTAAGGGTTCAATAACATATTTGTCTGTATCCAACCCTATAAATTGGCTCATAAGGGTTGTGACATGTTACCACCTAAGTTGTACTTAGTGGTTTTTTTCAAGTGATCCTGGTGAACCGGACAGGGTTAACTTGTTCGGACTTCAGAAGACCTTTGGAAGTACTTCTAGGAAGTGCTTGTTGTACTATATCACATGTTCATACCCCATGGGGGAATTGTAATAAATGTTCTAGCATGATAGTGTCTGTAAAAGACTCGGTCTCTTAGACTTTATTTGTCAATCCGATCTTCCCAGGCTGCTTTTTCCCTTGGTTATTATTGGTTGTTGAATAAAAAACTGATAATTTATGAGTTTTTCACTCCATATGTCCAAAGTTGGGGTGGTCGCCTTGGAATTTATGCCTATTGAGGGTATTAGAGTCTATGTGTTAATGTATAAGCATGCTAGAAATCATGGTCGAGTCATATGAACATGTCTAAGTCCTCCTAGGTTTTTTCAATTTTTCAATTTTTTAGTTTTTTCAGTGTTTTTATTAAAAATTTAATTTTTCCAAAACTTAGGCTATTTTTTAATAGTTTAATTGGAAAAAAATATTTTGTAATAAAAGTGGGCCAAATAATCAGTTTCAGTCATGTAGGTGCTCATTTTCAAGCTAAGAGCACCATGTAAACCCATGGACCCACTATTTCTTAGTTTTGAGTGATTTTCCATCACTCAGGTCAGAAAGCCCCAAAAATCAATTGTTGATTATTTTAATTAATAAATTGATGAATAATGGAGCAAATCCAAAATCATAAATTAGTGGATTCTTAGCCGATTTGATTGAAATCAGTCAGATCTAAAGCAAATTGACTGGATCTGACAAATCCTTGACTGAAGGAGGTGATCAAATTAGATCCAGAGTTGATATTCAACTGTCTTTATGGGGAATTACGCCCTCTCTCTCTCCTCCACACATGTGGACTCTCCTGGATTCTCTATGGACTGATGTGTCGGTTTATGGGTTGATGCGTCAGCTCATTCAGGCCCCCGGTTGACAAGTAGGATCAGTTCAGCTTCAGATCTGCATTGATTGACTCTCCATCAGCTGATTTGATCTGATTCCTTGGGAATTGCACCCCCCCTGGGATGGATGTCCTATTTTTTGTATATATCCAGCCAGAAGCTCCCTCTTCCAAGCTATTTAGAGTTGGACTGAAGGGCTTAGTATTGTAATACTATTGTAATCTTTTGATTGTTGGAATAAAGAATCTTTCGAGGCCAAATGGTGTAATGCTCTCATGTGTGTGGATTAAGCATTGTCTTACAGCTATTGATGCTGTCGGTTTTTCTCTCAATTTCTGCATCTGAACCCTGTTTGGCTTGAATGATTCAGCTGAATCAATAGGAGTATAGTTGGGCAAGTAAGGTTACTTTTTTTTTCTATATCTCATAGCATATATGTTTAAGGATCTAGATTATACATGTTTAATAAGTTTATTTGCATGTAATTCTTGTCTCTTTTTCATATATATATCCAGATCTCATGAGGTTTCGTGTAGAATTGTGTGTTTAGCTTTCAGGTAGCAAGGATTAGACAAGCTGTGGATATAGTTTGAATCCACTGTATATCCAAAAAATTTGTGAAGGAATTGCCCCTCTGTATTCCACTAACAAGTTTCCATTGCAGATCTATCCAACAATGGGCCTTTCCTCTTCTCTTCCTCCTTTCTATTAAAATCAATCTTCCGGTTACCTGTCTCTTCCTCTTATGATCAGATCTAGTTCTAATAATTTAATATATGTTGTTTGATCTATTTTATAAGACTTTTTCTGCTTAGATGTATATTTTCATAAAGAATATCAATTCATAAAGATAGATCTAGGTGTAGGAAATTCCCTTTTTGCAAGTAGCTAAAGCATAGATCTAAAGCTTGCTCATAAGGTAGCTTCCTTTTTTGTTCTTCAAAGATTTAAATTCTGCAATAAAAGTGCACATATCATTGGATGACTAAACAGAAAGCAAATATCCCAAAGAAATCTTGCTTTCCTTGGTTCCTTTTTGCAGAAATTAGATTATCCCTGTTTAACAATTTTTACTTAAGTTTTTTTTTCGATAACTAGGGTAGTAACCCAAAACAATTTCAAAGTGTGTTTGGGCACATTTGATTCTGATTTATTGCTGTTTTTTTCCAGGTCCAACAAAAAAGAGGAGGACACTCTGCCAAATTTCCAACTCTTGGATGAATCAGAGCTTCCCGGAAGCTTCCCCCACCACCTTGTTTAATTCTAGCTTGTTACAAGCTTGTTGTAAGCCTTTGGATCCCAGATAAAAAGGACCAAAGTGCATCATTTTTAATTTTCTGATATTTTAAATCACTACTAATAAAATAAAAAGGTCCTTTCGAATAGGCTCTTTCGAGCCTATTCACCATCCCCCCTGGGGGGATTTGCGTCGGTGTCACTTTTTTTACTTTTTGCTCATATCTTTTCAAACTAGCATAGCTCTAATCTGTAGGGTAGTATAATTTGATTCATTATCAATTTCATATTCCATATTTGATATTTCAAATTAATCTTAATACTTACCCCACGACTTCCTGATTGACCCGAAAGGGGAAAGAGATGTGTGGTAGGACTAATTAGAAAACCGGAATTGTGTATCTTTGTTTTCCTTTTCGTCATTTTTTTCTTCAGATATTATAAAATCAACCCCTCCTTGATTCCCTGATTGAGATCCACTTGGATCGAAAGAGGTTCCTGGAGGGTTTTCTTTTTAACAAGAACACCCTTTCTTTAAAAATTTACTAAAATTGACAAGACTCCGGTGTGTATGCTCTGCACTTGGCTACGGTTCATCCGATCAGTCAAGCTGTATCAAAATCATTTGAGTGACTAGAATAATTAGGACTCACTTTCCCAAATTGACAAACCATCAGGTGAAAATCGAACACCTAGATCAAACCATCATGGTGGAAAAATACCCAAATGAAGCGGGACCTTCTGAAAAGTGACCTTGAGGCGCCGATCTCTGTCACACCCTAACGGGTGCGTTATGAACAATAGCCCCAGAGACTCCATTCAGCCCACATATTCCTTGTGGGTATCCGTGAAGGTTTAGTTTTGGACATACTCCAAGTACTCTCGGGTATATCTGGAGTCCACCCCTTCACCTAATTTTAATCAACTCACACCTCACATTAACTTAAAACGTACCAAGAGGTAATTGAAAAACATTCACTCCAAGCACATGCAAGTACATTGATTTTATTTTGACTCCATTCTAAGGCACTGGTTATTTTCTTGCTTTATATATCTATTGTGTCTCAGCATTGTGCTTTCGTGCGCTCATTTTTGTATCTTGTCATCTTTGATTGTCTATAGTTAAATTTCAAACTCCTAAGTAACTCATTCAGTTTAACATCACCATACTAAGTAATTAGCCTTAGCAACTTAATAGGGTCTACCCCCCTTGGCTTCGTTAGGAGTTGAGCCTAAGAGAAGGATTCAAGAACAAGGTGACAGCCTTGACTCGAGACTTGCCCCCAAGGACACACCGAGTGGCTTGAAGATTTCTTCCAAGTGACCTAGGTGTGTGAAAGCTGGCAACATTTTTTGGCGCTGTTGCCAAGGATAAGTATTTTTATTCCCAAGTACGACTTAGCTTAGCTTTTTTTTAAACAACTAAAAAGATAAAAAACTTTTGATTGATCTAGTCTTTAAAAAAACATAAAAATTAAAACTCAATCGATTTGGCGACTCCACTGTCTAACATCCCTTCAATAATTTCTACCCCAAGAAGCCGCCGACAATTATTCAATCCTCTCCCTGATCCCAAAAGTTTTATTAGTGAAAGATTGAATAGGCAGACTTCTCGTAGAAACCTTGAAAATTTAGGAGACCAATTCCTCTCAGATATCCATCACATATTTGTAGAGAGTCATACCTTCCAATCTCAAGAAATGATGGAATTTTACAAACCCCTTGACTTTTCTTAGATAGCAGGTAGTCCTCATGAAATTCCAAATGATGCTATCAAGAAGCTCCCCATATTCAAGGGAAATAATGCCATCACTGCCAAGTCTCACCTCCAAAAGTTTGATAAGCACCTGGTCAGTTACTGCAATAATGCTGCCTCTAACCATGAAGATGTCAAAATGAAGCTCTTTACTTTATCTTTAGAGGATGATGCTGCAGAGTGGTACGCTGACCTTGGTGATGATTCATATAAAACTCTTAATGAATTCCTAGAAGTTTTTAAGAAGAAATGCGGGGGAAAGAAAGAACCAAGACATCTGCTTGCTTCCCTTCATAACATAAAGAAGATGGAAAATGAAACCATTGATGAATTTAATACTAAGTTTAGGCATGTGGTTGCGGACCTCCCTAGAGAAATCAAGCCAAGGGATGCCTCCATCCTCATATCTTACATCGAAGCTTTCACTGGTGATTTGAGGTACCAGTTAAGGGACCAAGAGCCGACCGATCTAAAAACTACTTAGGATTTGGCCGAGAAAATAGAAAAGAATATGCAGTCTTCAGGAAAATCCAACATTCCAGGTTACACTAGGGGAAACACTTCATACAACAAAGAGAAGGGAAAATCTGTTGAATTAGAGGAAAAGGAAACCTCTAAAGACCCCATGGAAAAGGTAACTAACATGATAGAAAAATTGGTTACTAGTCAGAACCAACTCATGGCAAATCAGTCTGTACAATTGAATAATATTCAGAACAGAATAATCACAATGGAAAGAAATAATGGACCTAGGAACTTTCATCCTAAACAGAATCAGGTGTATCAGAAGAAGGCTTCTCAACAAGAACCTAGGATTCCAAACCAATTAGACTCAACTAATCTAGTAGAAGAATTCATTCCATGGTGTAGACCTTGTGATCAATTCACCAAGAAATCACTTGCTATATAGTAAACCAAGTTATAGAACATGGAATGGCTGAGGTCAATAATCAGGAAACAATATCAGGCGAGTCTGATCATGTGTACATGGTAGGCCGAACCTATCCTTTATCAAACCAGCATTGGCAGCAAGCCATGGATTACAGTTACGAGAAGGATCTCCTTTCCAACTTTTATGGTGTAATACCTTCTCCACAAGCAATTAAGGAAATGAAGGAGGATAGGTTCAAGGGAGCAATATATCAAAGAAGAGAGAAGCCAACACCGTCTAAATAGTACAAGCCAAAGGTAACCGCTCCTCCCCTCCCAGATCCTCCTATTGTCCCTGAATCAAATATTGATATGGGAGAATCGATAAGTAGTGCTAAGATTCATGTTTATGAAATTGATGTCCTTAAAATTCCTGGTCAAAAAGAAAAGTTGTTGAAAGCCTTAGAGGATAGTCAAAGTAAAGCTCATAATATTGTCAAAGAGGATCCTCTTCCTAATAACAATGCTATATTTGAAGCTTAACATATTGAACCTATAGATATGCCTATAGTCCTCAACAGTGTTTATCCGAGAAGAGAATACCACCCGCCTTTTTATGTCTCCCTCTTAGTTCATAAAATTCTCCTTCATAACTGCATGTTAGATTCAGGTGCTTCATCAAATGTCATGACAAGAAAAGTAATGAAGAAACTAAATCTAAGGGTCACCCGACCCTACCACAATGTTTGTGCCATGGATGCAAGAGAAGTTGAAGTGCTAGGGATAATCTTAAATTTACTGGTTAAGTTGGCTAAGTATCTTGATATCAACATGTTGATGGATGTGGTGGTGATAGATGTTCCAGATAATTCGGGTATGTTGCTATCCAGAAAATGGGCCACAACTCTTAGTGGGCACATTCAAATGGATTGGACATATGATACTATACCTGCATCAGAGAACACTAGGGTGATTCTCCATAGAGAAAAGCTGAGGAAACGACATGTAGAAACCCCTAAGAAGCCCAGAAATGAATTTGTTCATTTCACTGATAACTTTGGAAACTATGCTATTTTGTCAAATTTCATGGCCCCTATTAAGGAAAACATTAAAAATGAAAAGATCGATGAAGTTTGGCAAATGTACTTTGATGGGGCTTATTCCAAAACTGGAAAAGGTGCGGGCATTGTGATCATCTCTCCTTCAGATAAAATCTACAACTTTGCGTTCAGGTTAGAGTTTGAAGCATCAAACAATGTAGCCAAGTATGAGGCATTGCTCCTAGGGTTAGAAACCGCTAAAGATATGGGGATAAAGATGTTGAACATAAAGGGTGATTCAGATCTAGTTGTCCTCCAAATTAAGAATCAGTATCAATGAAAAAATGGCAGACTAAGAAAGTATAGAAATGCCACATGGGACACTATGGAATGGTTCGATGCACTTAACATTCAAAAGGTCCATAGGGAAATGAATGGGTTAGCAGATAAATTGGTAGTTGCAGCATCCACCCTCTAGCCATCGGATGAAATGATTAATGGGAATGGAAAGATGGAAATCAATTTTAGACCTTCAATTCCGGATAATATAGACCACTGGCAGGTGTTCAAAGATGATGAGAAACTCTTGAGATTCATCCACAATCTACAAGAGTTTGAAGGTTGCAAGATCAGTTATCAGCAGGAGGGTAAAGAGTAACAGGAGTGTGAGGATAATGAAAGGAATCACATCCCGAGTAGCCTTATAGTTTTCGAGAATATTTTTGATCGACAGGATCATCATAAAAAACAAAAAGAAGAAATAAAAATTGGGAATTATATGGAAATAAACTTAGGAACTGACAAAGACCCCAAGTTAATAAAAATCGGAAAAGGTACTTCGGAAAAAGAAAGGAACAATTTGATCAAATTAATCAAAGAGTATAGAGATGTGTTGGCCTTTAGTTATGATGAGCTTAAAGCCTATTGGGAGGATGTGTTTCAACACACTATTCCCCTCACAGAAGAAGATAAGGAGGTCAAACCTTTCCGACAAAAACTTAGGCGAATAAATCCTAAGTTGGCCCCCATTGTACAGAAGGAACTTTAGAATATGTTAGTAGCAGGGATCATAGCACCTACAAAACATTCATCTTGGTGCTCCAACTTAGTTGTGGTCAGAAAGAAGAATGGGTCAATTAGAATATGTATAGATTTTAGGAACCCTGTCTAGCTTGAATGATTCAGCTGAACCCTGTCTGGCTTGAATGATTCAGCTGAATCAATAGCAATATAGTTGGGCAAGTAAGGTTACTTATTTTTTCTATATCTCATAGAATATATGTTTTAGGATCTAGATTATACATGTTTAATAAGTTTATTTGCATTTAATTCTTGTCTCTTTTTCATATATATATCCAGATCTCATGAGGTTTCGTGCAGGATTGTGTGTTTAGCTTTCAAGTAGCAAGGATTGGACGAGCTATGGATCTAGTTTGAATCCACTGTAAATCCAAAAAATTTGTGAAGGCATTTCCCCTCTGTATTCCACTAACAAGTTTCCATTGTAGATCCATCCAACAACGAGCCTTTCCCCTTCTCTTCCTCCTTTCTATTAAAATCAATCTTTCGGTTACCTGTCTCTTCCTCTTATGATTAGATCTAGTTCTAAGAATTGAATATATATTGTTAGATCTATTTTATAAGAGTTTTTCTGCTTATATCTATAATTTCATAAAGAATATGAGTTCATAAAGATAGATCTAGGTGTAGGAAATTCCCTTTCTGCAAGTAGCTAAAGCATAGATCTAAATCTTGCTCATAAGATAGCTTCCTTTTTTGTTCTTCAAAGATTTAAATTCTACAATAAAAGTGCACATATCATTGTGTGCCTAAACAGCAATCCAATATCCCAAGGAAAGCTTGATTTCCTTGGTTCCTTTTTGCAGAAATTAGATTGCCCCTGTTTAACAATTTTTACTTAAGTTTTTTTTCGATAACTACTGTAGTAACCCAAAACACTTTAAAAGTATGTTTGGGCACATTTGATTCCAATTTCTCACTGATTTTTATCAGGTCCAACAAAAAAGAGGAGGAGACTCTGCCAAATTTCCAACTCTTGGACGAATCGGAGCTTCTCGGAAGCTTCCCCCACCACCTTGTTTAATTCTAGCTTGTTACAAGCTTGTTGTAAGCCTTTGGATCCAAGATAACAAGGAACAAAGTGCATCATTTTTAATTTTCAGATATTTTAAATTGCTGCTAATAAAATAAAAAGGTCCTTTCGAATAGGCTCTTTCGAGCCTATTCACCATCCCCCCTGGGGGGATTTGCGTCGGTGTCACTTTTTTTACTTTTTGCTCATATCTTTTCAAACTAGCGTAGCTCTAATCTGAAGGGTAGTATACTTTGATTCATTATCAATTTCATATTCCATATTTGATATTTCAAAATAATCTTAATACTTACCCCACAACTTCCCGATTGACCCGAAAGGGGAAAGAGATGCGTGGCAGGACTAATTAGAAAACCAGAATTGTGTATCTGTGTTTTCCTTTTCATCATTTGTTTCTTTAGCTATTATAAAATTAATCCCTCCTTGATTCCCCGATTGAGATCCACTTGGATCGAAAGAGGTTCCTGGAGGGTTTTATTTTTAACAAGTACACCCTTTCTTTAAAAATTTACTAAAATTAACAAGACTCCGGTGTGTATGCTCTGCACTTGGATGTGGTTTGTCCGATCAGTCAAGCTGTATCAAAAGAATTTGAGTTACTAGAATAATTAGGACTCACTCTCCAAAATTGACAAACCATCAGGTGAAAATCCAACACCTAGATCAAACCATCACGGTTGCAAAATACCCAAAGGAAGCGGGAACTTCTAAAAAGTGACCTTGGGGAGCCAATCTCTGTCACACCCTAATGGGTGCATTATGAACAATAGCCCCAGAGACTCCATTCAGCCCACATATTCCTTGCGGGTAGCTGTGAAGGTTTAGTTTTGGACATACTCCAATTAATCTCGGGTATATTTGGAGTCCACCCCTTCGCCTAATTTTAATCAACTCACACCTCACATTAACTTAAAACATACCAAGAGGCAATTGCAAAACATTCACTCCAAGCACATGCAAGTACATTGATTTTATTTTGACTCCATTCTAAGGCACTGGTTATTTTATTTCTTTATATATATATTGTGTCTCAGCATTGTGCTTTCGTGCGCTCATTTTTGTATCTTGTCATATTTGATTGTCTATAGTTAAATTTCAAACTCCTAAGTAACTCATTCAGTTTAACATCACCATACTAAGTAATTATCCTTAGCAACTTAATAGGGTCTACCCCCCTTGTCTTCATTAGGAGTTGAGCCTAAACGGAGGAGTCAAGAACTAGGTGACAGCCTTGACTCGAGACTTGCCCCCAAGGACACACCGAGTGGCTTGAATATTTCTACCACATGAACCAGGTGNGAGTTGAGCCTAAACGGAGGAGTCAAGAACTAGGTGACAGCCTTGACTCGAGACTTGCCCCCAAGGACACACCGAGTGGCTTGAATATTTCTACCACATGAACCAGGGGTGTGAAAGGCAGCAACAAGACACACTGAGTTTCTGCATTAAAAAGGTTACCATCCACATAGAATGGTTGGTTCTGTAACTGGACATCGAGTTTAAAGAAAATATTAAAGAAATATTTCTTATGTTCAACTTTAGACTCTCTAAAGTAATAGACTATGGATTCTTCATTATACTCTTTGTACTTTTATATGAACTCAACAGGAACTGAGAGGGTTTTTCTGATAACAAGAGGACTCACTCGACATAGAAATTTTGACTTGGTTGGTATCCATGATTACACTCTTAGAAGAGGAGTAATTAGTCGCACACCAGATGACAAATTCAGGACAATTGAGGGTTTGGTTTGTAGAGAAATAATGAAAGTATGACTTGTAAACAATGTGAGTATTTGTCCCCTGGTCCTTAATAAGTTTTAATCTATTTTTAACAACTTCTATAGGTCCATTTAGCAGTATTTTATCAAAGATTTATGAATCGATGTCTTCAAATAACTACTGAATCTTCTGATATTATAGGTTCAATGATTCTACCTCTTCTTCCTCAGCCATTTAAATACTTGTTCAATGAGGAAAATAATACTACCTTGTTTGTTGACAAGTGTCCCAAGGATTCTGTCTGATTTGGTCACTTTCACACAGTCCTTGGCTTTCTATTTCCAATGCACAGAATAAAAAAATGACTTAATTCCACATGCATGTACTTTTATATTATTTTCTCTTCATATCATTCCTGCATATTTCAAAATGGAAATAGATATTGTCTGTTGTATCCACCATCTTGTGTCGTTAATCTTTCTCCCTATTTAAACCCCGTGTCTTCATTATTTTCTATGTTGCCTCCCTTATTCTTCATGCAAATATCAATTTCAAATTGAACAATAACCCTGGATCTATCTTCTAATTTATATTAAACATTAGTTACTTGCACTTTACTCACTTCTTTCACTCAACTTTGATCTCCTTAAGAATACTGCAATTTCCCCTTCCAGAATGATTATCCGCCTTTGATTTGAATGTAAATTGATCATGAATTCTTCCTTATCTACCCAATTCTGCTAAATTTCCCTTGAGCTCTGATTGTGCATGTTTAGGTAGCGAAATGATATCAATTCATAGATCTTCCTTAGATCAGATCTACACCCTCCATTTCTTAATTCTTTTAACTTCATTCTATAATCTTCACGAAATTTAATCTTCCTCGCACCTTTAACCAGTAGAATCAGTATCACCCATTGATATGGATTATGCTTTCATCGAGACAGTTAAATGGGGCGATCCCTACTATATTCCACTGAGCTCAAATTTTTTAATTTACCATGCACTTTACATAAGAGGAATTTATCATAACCGTCGATCTATATTGGGGTTTAATCTGAGCCATCAAAACTTGAGGCTCGTACTCAATTCCACTTATTTTCAACATAAATTACTTCATGCTAGTTCCCATAGAGAAATTTATTATGATCGTAGATCAAAAAACTGCTCAAATCTCCACCGTTCAACATTGTTTGGCCTACCAAATTCTGTAGATCTGAAAATTTTGTTTTCTTGAGCATGTTATATCAGTGAAATTGATACCCATCGTAGATCCATTTCCCCTCCATATCTCTACCGTCAAAATGCAAGGTCTCTAAGCAATTCCGCAAATTCTAAAACTTACTTTCCTCGTGCAAGTTCTAGCAGGGGAATCCACCTCCACCGTGGATCTCCTTCATCCATCAATCTTCACCACTGAAAAATGATGGTCCTACATAATTCCATGGGCTCAAGAATTATTTCTCCTCTCATGTTCCATCAGCAAAACTTCTAATAATCATAGATCTTCTCCTAGCCATTGATATGACGGTTGGTTCCATCTGTGGGTTAACACCATTCCGCAAGCCATAAAAAATATTTCAAACAAGCTTCTTACCTTTGTGTAATTATTTGAAACTGTCAATATTCATTGATGTAGATCTACGCCATTCATTATTTCCAAAATATAACACTAGAGCGTATTTTCATATTTAATTCATTTGTAAGGTCGAACCTTAAGATTTTTCAATGTTTTTTTCTTCAGACCAAGGAATAAACCCCTCAAAACCTTCAGAACCTATTTTGCACTCTATTATTGGCTGCAATAGATCACATTTTGAGCCATCAAAATGGGATCCCCCATCAAATCTTAATTCGTTTCTGAAGCCATGATCTTATTATGGGAATCCTTAAACTGTAAGTATCATGTTTTGGAGTAAATAAAGTTTCCGTGTTAGCCTCATTTTTTTGTGTGGATTTCAGAAGCTCTTTCTTCCTTGCAAGTATTATTTTCTTATGTTTTCTCTTTCTGCTAAGGAGAATCACAGAAGTCCTTATTTGGAATGTTTTCGAGAAATCATTTTTTCGAATTCCACTTTCCGCTAAGGCAGATCGAAGAAGTATCATATTTTTTATGAAAGTTTTATTTTCCTACTTCCTCTATCCACTAAGGCGAATCGCAGAAGTATTCTTTTTTCATTCAATAAAAAGTTGATTTTCTGACATCTGCTTTCCACTATGCAGAATACAGAAATCGAAAATATTTTATTCGCAATAAAATTTCTATATTTGTTTCCGAGTTCTGCCTTCCGCTAAAAGCGAGGTGTGGAAGCCGAAGAGTCATATGTCGCGATTTTCTGTTTTCGTATTTTTTTCGCTTTCTGCCTATGTGAAATGGGGAGTGCATAAATTCAATATTTTTTTTGTTTAAGTAAATATATTTTCGACTTCCGCTTTCCAAAGGAAGAACACGGAAGCCAAAAACACCAAAAATCCAAACGTTTTCAACTTTTACTCCCGCATTTTGAGTTTTGTGCCTTCATCTTAGTCGTCTCTTGATGCTAGATCTACGAATTAGATTTGTTTTTCCATTGAGATTTGGGTTATTTAGTATTTTCAAATTTATGAAGTTTTTACAATTTTTGCCTACGTTTTTACTGTACTTGGAGATTCTTAGTGTGCATTTATCTCGCTCAAGATCACAGTTTCTCTATTTATCAAAATTTCTACCGGTAAGTTAACTATTCATGACTGTTTATTCTGTTATTTTTACACTGTAGTAATATTTTGACCATGGTTTCCAAATTTAGAGAAAAAATGGAATCTACTATACCTAGAAACACAAGATCTAAGACGAATCTACAAGAGAGGAAATTCAAATACCCAAACATCGAAATATTCATGGACACTAGTGAGCATGTTTTTTGAAACCCTTCATTTGGATTGGTCGATAATCTACTCTATATTTGATAATGATTATTTCTCGGCTATTCCTCATGACCAACCTTCTTATCTCAGATTCCAGAGCTCACAAGTCCATCTCATTTCCTCCAGACCTCCATTTAATCCCTATACAGACACGGTGAAGTGATCACTGGACCATGTTAACCATAAAGACTGCATGTTTAATCACCATATTGGTACTTTTTTGGCTGCTTTCAACCCTGAAATTTTTTCCAAGGCTTACGCAATTGGGCCCCCTAAATAGCTTCTCAGCCATAGGTTTTTGGATGAAGAAACCTCCCACTACAATTATGAAGAAGTGGTGAAATCATGGATGGAGAAGCCAATTTTGTTTACTCCTCAACCAGGTAATGCATACCCTATTTCATGGTTCAGGGAACCACATTCATTGCTTGCATCCATGTTCTTCTAGTTGTATGGGTTGGAAAATTGCTCATTGTTCAAATCCAAATGGGTTCTGACATCCCACCACATTCTAGTCACAGCTAAGTATTTTAATTGGGCATAGATTTTATCTATAAACCTGTAGGAGGAGATTGATAAATATTATAAGACTGCGACAAACATAAAACATGCATTTTTCATGTTAGGGTACGTAATGGACGTTTTCTGTGCAACTTCTTCATTTCCCTCCCTAGATTGGAATTGGTAGAAGGATTCCCCACCAGTCTATATTTTCTTTTTTGACATGTGGGAGGATAACTTTGTTCCCTGTATATATGAGATTTGTGACCTTTTCTTAGGGTCTATGTATCATGGCATCTTCAAGGATTACGCTCCGACATTTTCACAAAGGGTCAGGGCATTGATTACTTTTCATGGAGATTGGTATGTTGGGTAATATTTCTCCTACATTAGAATTTGGGGCAGCAACATTGTACATTTTCTTCCAAGAATAGTTCTGGACTGTATGGTATTGCAAGAAATCACCTTTCAAATTGTCATTGATGGTGCCTTCCCCAAATTAGAAAAGCACAAAAGGAAGGGTTGGCCTAAGTTTCCAGTTACCTTAGATTCTATGGTCCTACAGAATTCTACCCATGTAGATGTGTTGGGTAAATATATTTCAACTATGAACCTTGGAGAATCCCCCAAAATAATGCATGACCCTAAGTCTTATCTGGCTAGACTCTTTACTCATGAACATGCTAAGTTTCATTACGCACATGAATATCTACCTGATGACTTTATTTACAGAGCAGTTGTCTACTTTTGGGAAGCATTAGGTAAGATCACTGGTCCATATGTGAAGGCTCATGTCTTCAAATATCATAAGGACCTGAAGGAATCCACCATCCACTTCAGGAAACTAAAGGTAGACACAACAGAAAAAATTCAAAGGGAAAACATAGAGAAAGAAGCAATAGAGTAGGAAGCAACAAGATCTTCATCTACCTCAGCCTCTCAGTCCAAAGATAAGGGTAAATTTGTCATGGAATCCCCTGTGAGAAATCAGTTTTCATAAATCTTAGAAGCTTTACGCAAAGGAGAAGAATTTAAGCAGAATTTGGTCAAGCTCATTTCTCAGCTCCAGACATAGACATAATAGGTTGAACCTCATCCTAAGAAATATAGAACTCAGCTTTTTCTCCAATAGGTAGAGGCCCTAGAAGCATCACTTGTTGAAATAGAGCACATGCCTCAGCAAGCTCCTAGAGAATAATAACCAACACAAATATATCCACTTTCTTTTCAGGAACAAGTGCCTGTGTAGATCCCTCCAATCCAACAAGTAGAAATTATGCCCTAACCTCAAATTGAAGTTCATGAAATACATAGTGATATAGAAGAAGAAGTTTGGCCTACCACATGCCCTGTAAATATTCTCACTTATATGACCCCTTCAATACCTGGTACACATTTGTTCGAAAATTTTCTTGATTCTTTATTTCCTCGATCTTCTTTTTCTGAGTTGAAATTAAAACCAATTCTTGAGGATAATACTAGAAAACCCTTGGTATTGGAAGAAGTTCCCTATCTAAATCCCTCTTCTTCACCACCTATTTCATTGAATTCCCATGCATCCCTCACTACCCCTACATCTTCACATATTCAATTCCCACAAGTAGAAATCCCCTCCATTTCTACAGTTCTTTCCCCCCATACAAATACCCATGTTCTCACTTCTTCTACATCCCTTGTATCTATTTTTCCCACTTCCCCCATGATTATTTCACCTATGAGTGTGTAAATTTCAGTCTCCCAGTCACAATATGATCCCTTGGCCACCCCCCAACCAGAAACCATCTCAACTTCTGAAGGGATGGCTGATTTTGGAGAAGATGTTGTGGTCTCCTTTGGAAGAAATGTTTGGAGAAAAAAAGATAAATCAATAATGAAAAAAGGGACAAAGAGGTAAATTTAATTCTTAGTTAAACATGTTCTTGATATAAATCAAATTATCTAGAATATATACTCCCCCAACATTAAACAAGGGGCATTAAACACAACGGCTACCATAGGGGATTTTGCAGGTGTAAATTATGATTCAGTTTCACAACTAAATAAATATCTGTTGAATAAGGAACAAGAACTGCATAAAATTAAATAGGAATTGGTGGCAGCTGAAGCATGCCATGGATAATAATTCAGAACCCTCGGACAAGAGTATGAAGATAGACAAAAACAATCACAGAAGGAGAATGACTATCTCAAGTATCAGCTTGAGAAGTCATATTTGATCAACCATCAAAAAGATAATTTGATTGCTACCCTTGAACAACAACTTAAGGAATCATAGATAGCTTCAACAAATTCATCATTTTATAAATTAATGACTGAAGAATTTAAGTAGTTAGCTTGCAAATTTCATGACCATTTTTGTCATTCCATTTCCAGTTTGTATACAAAGTTCAATGAAATGAAAAAAATCTTTAATTCGTTTGAACGATAAGATGATATCCTGCATGATCATCATGATTGAAGAATAGCAGCGGTCAAAGCATTTGAATACGTACTGTATTGGCAGAAACACATTAAAGACAGACCATAGGATTTTCCAGTAATGGATAAACTTTGGGCCAAGAAAACTGAAGTTACAATCGAAACCTGGGAAAGCATTTGTGATGCAGTGGACTCCATCATCAAAGATGGATAGGAATCATGCAAATGTATATGGTCAGCCACTGAGGTTTTGCTCAATTTTCTGTATTTTCCTTTGTTAGATATGATTGACCAAGCGCCCTCCCCCAAGCTCAAATTAGAGGATATGGAATAGATTTTGTTGCTACCAAGGAACAAATTCAGGAGGTAAGCCATCTCAATTTGCCAGAGATATCAAGGTGGATTGAGATACCTAATGATGCAATGCTAAGGATATAGGTGTACCTTGCACAATGGAAGAAAGTCAAGAAGAGGGAGATTGCATCACAAATCCTCAGAACGGAAGTGAACCCGGAACAGGAAAAATATCAGGATATTGATTATTTGATGGATATAGATGCCACGTGGTGTTCCTCCCTTGGAGAATATTGAAACTGTTTTATTTTGTAATCCCACATCTTGGGATTTTTCCTTTTCTGTAAAATTTGTAATATTATTTAAAGGGAAATATTTTCCCAAGAGAGGGAGAAACTTTTTTGGAGATTAAGCATAGGAGCATATTGAAGAACATACTGCCAAGTTGCATTATAGGAAAGTTTGTGATTTTGTACTTTGTAATTTTTTACAAGTTAATAAAATTGTAGTTATTTCATGCTATGTTTCATTGTTGTTCGTTAAATATCTTTAATGAATTCTAGTCATTCTTCCATATTTGTGGCATGCTAATTATCGATTGTATCTATTAATGTGTTGATCAATGTATTGATTTTTCATTACACGATTAACGTGTTGAATGTATGTTGAACAATTTTTTTTTTTTATCTACGTGATCTATTTTGCAACTAATGATTAGTTAATAATATTTGGTACAAATTTGTCAATTAGTATTGCCTGTTGGATATATTGAATATTTACAACCTTTAGATAAACCTTTGCAATGTTTTGTGTAAGATTCATTTGAATATGGTTGAGGGAATTGATCTTAATTTTCATGTTTGTACGTTGAGAAATTAAATTCTTTTTCCTTTTATGTTTTACAATTACCCAAATTTAAGTCCACGTTTCACCCTGTTTAAGTTTTCTTAAGCAGATACTTTTAGAAAATTGTTACTTTGAATCTTTCCTCGGAAGCACATCTCATTTGATCTGACAAACCCTTGTTCCAATGGAAGCCTTATATCCATAGGAATTAGTCAGCCCAAACAACTCGGGGATAGGATCATCTCTGCATAGGATTGATTCAAAGCCTTTCTGGTTGGAATTTTTCCTTCTGTTGATAGCCTTGTATTTTTATCAAGGAACCTACAACTTGGGCTGTCAATGCACTCCTCTGGGTCATATGATATAAAAAATCTCAATCTTACCCATCATTTTCACTGGACTAACCCATTCCAACCTCTTATCCCAAAAATGGTGCTAACAACTAGCTCCAATTGGGGATGCTATCCTCTCTGCGAGGTAGGAAAGAGCGTCGTAGACCAGTGCCCGACTTTCAAAACTTCAAACTTCTGTTTTTTCTTTTTTTTTGTGTATAAAAATAAAAACAAAGAAATAAATATTCCTACCCCTCGAGATCTTAGGGCCTTCTCTACGGGCTTCAAATATTTTTGCTCACCATCTATACTAATTTAAATGTAAAGAAATATATACAAGCTATGGTACAAAAAATACCTCCTACCTTCATCATAGGTAATGTTTTAGAAATATTCCATTTACAGGGTCTCCCTTCAGTTGAGACCCATACTGATGCTGCAAAATGAATGAATTTTCCCCTCTATATGTTGTAATGATGTATTGACGTACCCACATATGATCAAACCTTCCATGTTTATCTTCCCTAGGAGAATCCCACATCAAGACCAAAACATCACTATGGAACTGTTCTTCTTTAATTTTCTTGTTAAACGTGTAGAAATATTGACAAAAAATACGACTTTTTCCAAACACTTAGTTAAACCCAGATTTCAGACTTTAACATTCATTAAGTAAAAATACTTAACATGCATAAAACCCAACAACCATGAAGTTGAAACACTAAAAAAACTAAGTCTATAGCAACAAAAATACACATAAAAAAACAACATATTGATAAACCCATAAAACGGTAGTTTTTCGGTCAATGCGACCCTGGAAAAACCCCACCTCAGGGAAAGCTAGTCCAAGAGAATTTTATTGCAGTATTTATTAGGAAGAAAAATAATTTACAACATTTATTTCAGCATTAATGGCTATACCAGATTTCTCGATTTCTCTCACCATGAGCATAGTTCCTTTTCTCTGTGTCAAGCTCATTAAAAAATGAAACAAATGTTGTGAGCAAAGTTCCCTTTCTGTGTCAAGTTCGTTAAAAAATGAAACATATTCTTCCATTGTGTCAAGAATCAATACTTGAACCTTCATTTCATCTACTTGTAAAGAAGACAAAATGAAGCTTGGGGGGCATGTACCCTGCCACCCTTTGTTGTATTTAGGTTACTTGACAGTTATATTGGGGCAAGTACTAACCACTAGACATCATGTTGGGAAAACACCCATTAGTGGGAGCCAATTTGAGCATACTTTATTTTAGTTTAGAGCTCGTTAAACCATGAAACAACCTTTTGAGCATAGTTTACATTTTGGTTTCAAGCTCATTAAAAAATAAAACCACTCCTCAAACAAAGTTTACCTTTTGGTTTAAAGATTGCATAAAAACGAAACCATGTTTCAAGCATAGTTATTTTCTGTTTCAAGCTTGTGCAAAAATGAAATAGGCCACCTTGAGTAGTGTTTACCTTTTGGTTTCAAGATCGTTAAAAAATAAAACCAACTTCAAGCATAGTTTACATTTTGGTTTCAAGATCGCATAAAAATGAAACCATTCCTTGAGAAAAGTTCCCTTTCTCTGTCAAGATCGTTAAAAAATGAATCAGATTCCCTCAAGTAAAGTTTACCCTTTGGCTTCAAGATTGCATAAAAATGAAACCATGTTTTGAGAATACTTCCTATTCTGTGTCAAGCTCATTTAAAAAATAAAGGAGATACCCTGAGCATTCTTTTAACTGATCTTCGAGCTTGTTAAAAACAGTAAGATGGTGTCGAGCTTACTTTTCATTTTTCATGCTCTTGTTAAAACATGAAAAGTGGTTTGAGCTTAGTTTTTTACTTTTCATACTCTAGATTCAAACATGAAAAAGGTTAATGGAGTTTCCTTTAATCTCTTTTCAGACTCTTAAAATGTGAAAATATTGTCGAGTGAACTTGTCTTCTTCGTGCTCGTAAAAGTACTTGAAGAGTCGTCTTCTTGGTGATAGTTTACCCCTTTTTTGGACCAGGGGGAACTAATTACGAAAAAGGTATACTCCATCCAATCATGATTGGAAGAGTTCTCCTAGGCATTCTTTTATACTTTTTCGGGCCTCAAGGACTAAATCATACGAAAAATGACTTTTTGGAGTCTTCTTCTTTTTTTCGTTGAGACTCTCTAAACATTAACAATACTAAGTTTTCTTTCATCGGACTCAGAAAATCAAATGATGAAAGACCCTTTTTGGGGAATGAACCCCTCCTTTCTCTGGTTCATAAAAATTATGAGAATGGAATTATCTCCAGATAAGATACAACGAGTCTTTGTTACCCTCTTTCAACTCGTAAAAACAAAAAGAGGAACTCATTAATCATGATGGGGAAATTAAAGGAAGGGAAATACATTTCATTTTTGGATAATGGAAGTTGTTAGTCACCTTTGAACATGACACTTGTCTGCATTTCATTCACTCAATTGTGTATTCATCTTGCATCCAAGTGTTGGAGCAGGGTCCCGCAGCTACAGAAGAAGCTGCTAGTTTTGGCAGAAAGATATAGTTTTGGAGGAAAGAAGACAAGGCAGAGCTACGACACCATAGCACGTTTCCAGCTGGAGAGCAGAGCCGGAAACCATGAATTTTGGGATATAAAATTCAAGAAGGCAACGGTACCCGAGCGGCTGAGAGAAGAAAGCTCAACCACTGCATTGAAGGCAGCGGCGGAAGACAGAAGGGCTCAGCGACCCTCATAAAGAAGAAGGAGCAACGAGGCTCAAGCATTGAAGACGAAGGACAGAAAGCAGAGAAGCGGTGCATAGTACCCATGATCAGTGTCGGGAAGCATGGAAGACCACAGAGAGCTGTGGTGTGACGGGAAGCGGCTACCTCAAGGACAGAGAGGACCGACTGTCACTAATTAGGGTATGGGTTTACTGTTGGGACAGGCCCACAGTGTTGTAATGGCGAGACCTTCGGGCTGCCTATAAAAGCTTGCATTTTGTATTGTAAAGGGTTAGCTAATTAGTCAGTTAGCCAGTTGGTTGGCTCGTAGGATGAGTCGTTAGTTGGTCAGTAGAGTATTTTTGAGTAGACTCAGGAGTCAGTCAGATGGACTGTGTTGTAACGATCCAGGCACCTAGCTTGTCTGTGAGTCATTTGAGTCTGTATGTAACCATCTACAGAGGGGAAAGAGAGGGAAGGATCTATTGAAAGAAAGGCAATATAGAGATAGAAATAGACCAGAGATCTAGAAGAGATCTCACGCTGTGTACACAGTGCAACAGACTATGCTAACTTCCCTCAAGATAGATAATAGAAGCACAGTTTGGTGGACGTAACTCCCATCCTGGGGGCGAACCACGTTAAATCTGCGTGTTATGTGTTGCATGAATGTGATTGTACTTGCTTATTGTTACTGGTTGCTATGCATATGATGTTAGTTACAGTAAGTGAATGTATGTATTGTTCAGCTCATGATAATGCAAGAAGATAGAGATAAGTTGAAGTATTTTAGTAAGCTATTAAAGACTCCTTTACGTCTGTTTCTAACGACCATTTAATCACAATATAACTTCTGAAAAGTAGAGTTACGCACAGTGACACAGTCAACGCTAAGAGCGCAAAGTCGTAGTGGTAGGATATCGCAGAGAGGCGATATCGCACCGACAGAGGAGTTGCGGTGCGCGAGACTGCGAGCTGAGGGCTTAGTGTTGAGGAGAGGTTGGGTGTCTTGCGGTGCACGGGGAAGTGATACGGTTGGAGATATTGTGAGTAAGTGGAAGTTGTGCGACGCGAGAAGAAACCGTGCGACTTGCGCGTGGATAAGGATCGCACGGAAAGAAGTGCTGCGAGGAGATGGGGATGTGCGATGCGCAAAGATAGCTGGCCTTGAGATCCACAAGAGTAAGAGAAGAAAAGTAGGATGCGCAGAACCTGGTCCAAGACACTTGAGTCTTGGCCAACCCATTAGATTCACTTCGGGTGAGACTTCAGATCGCTTCGTGGTCTGTTGTCGAAAGGGCCAGTGAGTTTGGGGTGTTGTTGATTAATTATAGTAAACCCGGGTCTGCCCATGCAATCAACACCAAGCCAATCCACTTTCATGAGTTGTGTCACTCCTTTGAGTCTTTCAAACAATGCATTGTCCATTCTCGTATTGTGTTCCACCTCATAAAGTCAATGTTTCCAAGTCTTCCATCGTGCCGCCTTGTGTTCAAAAGGGAAATTGTCTTGAGAGTTTACACCTGTTAGCCAGAAATATGCACCTCTTTGGGACAAGAGCTGGTTCCCTAGATTTGAATGGTTCAGGTCTAGAACATAACACAAACACCAAATGTTAAACTTCCCCTATATCTATTTAATCGCTTGAATGAAATGCCATGATACTTCTCTCAAAGGTTGTCCTTGCTATCCTCGCAGAAGAACCTGTAAAAGATGGAAAACAACAAGAAAAATATGATAGCATACAATATAATCAACTAGATTTATGCTTGTAACCATTGAATCAATCAATACATACATATGAAACAGTAAATATGGGAAAGAAAAGACATTTTTTATTAAAAATGATTGGAGAGACTACAACCTTTATGCCTTGGTATTGAGATTTCCTTCCAATGGATCCTTTCCTCTAACTTCACCTTTCCTCCAATAGCTCAAGATTTATTTTGGCAGAGTGTGGGTATGCAACACAATTCTTCCTCCTTTTTCCCATGGGGGATGAGCTAGTATTTAAAGGCATGGGAGGATAGGTATGTTTGAATATCTCATGGGTGAGGTGGAGATAATATCAAAAAAGGGAGGATATCGAGCTCCATCTAGTCCTAAACCATAGGGATGAGGCTCCACGGAGCTAAGCTTCAAGAAGCCTCTCAAAATTTCTCTTTTTTCCTTGAAAACTTGAGCACCACTCGTTTAATGAAGTAAACAGATGATGTTAAGGGGGTAACACTTCTTGTAATAAGTCTAGAAGTAGTGGCACCACTCTTTTCTCATGTATCAGGAGCATTACTAGCTCTTTTCTTCTTGGGTAACGCTTTTTGTCAATGGGGAAAGAGCGTTACCAGCTCAAAACAAGGAAAACTTGTAAGGGGATATTTTTTCCTGTCATTTCTCTAGGGAAAACTTTGAGGGATTAGAGAAGAAGGGAATACCTATCTCATAACATGATGGTGATGATATTTCGGTGTAACAGGAAATACTCATAAAAAAACAATAGACTGTTAAACCCATAAAATGGTAGATTTTAGGTCGTGACCCTGGAAAAACCCCACTCCAGGGAAAACCCATCCCATAGAATTTTATTGGATCATTTATCAAGCAGAAAAATAATTTACAACAACATTTTCATCATTAATGACTCTACCATATTTCTCAATTTTTGTTCCCACCTTGATTTTCATTCTCAACAGACTGTATGGAAAATACAAAACTCTACATAATAGTATGGAATGTATAGATTTTTGTGCTTGAAAAAAAAATTGTCTCCTAGAAAATTATGCCCAATTTTTTTTTCTCAAAATCTGTGCCACTACTATACCATACGGACTGTACGGAATAGTACAACTCAACAGAAACTAAATTCCTTGGAAAAATTTCCATCTCCTTGGGATTCCTTCCCTCTTGAGGTAAAAAAATCTCCTTGGGATTCATGCCCACTTGAGAAAAGTTACAACTCCCTCTCTCTCTACAATAAACTCAGCCAAATTCTCACTCTTGGAAATTCTTTCTTTCAACTTGTCTTGCACACTACCATAGTTTATCTCTTATAACTTGAGAGTGACTTTTCACCTTCTCAATCCCTAAATCCAAAGGCCAAGATTAAATCTTTCCTTTTCAAAATCAAGGGTTGAGAAACTTCCCCCCCAAAAGCGGTTACCTTTAATTTTAATAAAGTCACATTTACTTTATGAACTAAGTGCACTTTATAAAATTAAAACAAGGTAATACTTTATAAAAAGTCTCATTTACATAAGATTCACTTTAAACTTTATAAAACAACATTACAAAGTAAAGTAGCCTAGCTAGTTCATGGTCACTTCTGCATACAAGACAAAAACATGTGGAGTGCCTCCAAAGCTAAATATCTAACACTCCCTCTTAGTGAGGGAGGTACAAACTGCCATCATCATCAGGTCCCTTCCTCAAATACATAACACTGTTTGTTGTAGGATCTTCCTCTGAACCTGGAACCAATGCTACAACCTGTACTGAACTCGAATATCAAGATAACCTTCTGGAAGCCACCCTGAACCCTGAGCTCCTAGGAGAATAAATTCTCCACTCTTGAGCATTTCTTTTCTCATGTTGGGTGAGCCTCCTGTGATTACTCAGAAGAGACTCCCTCTCTTCCATCGGAACTCGATATTGTACCCTTGGGGCCACTGCAGCCTCAAGATCCTCCTTCTCCTCATCCGAATCATCAGTTGTGGGTTGTGCATTGGAGTTGTACAACTCACCAAACCGATCACCAATAAACTATGGATCAATTAGTCCTTCTCTCTCCATGTATATATAAACATGTCCCAGATCATCTCTATCTGGAAAAATGTACACATGTCCCCTTCGGAACAATGTTGAAAACCCTGCATCTTCTAGGGCTGAGATCGAGAGAAATCTTACCCTCATCCCTGGAACAAAGAGGACCCCATCCTAATCAATGTATCCTCCATGAATAAGTTGGAATCTAACTTTTCCAACTCCTCACATGGAATGTGCATGTCCCCCTTCTGACTGAACGAACTGGTTAGTACCAGTCTCAAAAATGATACAGAATATATGCCATATTCCATTCATATGATGTGAGGCTCCATTGTCAATATACCAAGTACCATTCTGAGCTACTCCATTTCTGTCGGCACTAGAAATAAGGAAGAACAACAAAAATTCCTTCTCGAATATTATTGCAAAGTCTTCTTCTTCTGTTGTAACTATAACAACTCTATCTTATTCCTTCTTTTTCTTCTTCTCAGGACACTGAGAAGAAAAGTGTCGATATTGGCTGCAAGAAAAACATCAAACTTTTCCCATGTCCTTATTATAATTCTTCTTGAAAAGAGAAAAATTCTCTTCACTATCACCCTCCTTCTTTCCACTGCCTTGAGATCCTTCCTTAATCTCCTCTTGCACTAAATCATCCCATAATCTGCTCCAATATTGAAGTTTTTCTTGAGCAACCACATACTTCACAAAGACTTCTCATTCCTTAGTGAATCCTTTCAAGGATATCCACATTAACTTAGAATCATAAATGACTTTTCCAACTCCGTCTAGCTCATCTTTTACCCGGGCCACCCGGGTAAGAAAATATGCTACACCCTCACCCTTGGCCATCTTGGTTCCCTACAATATTTCCTTGAGAGCCATTATCCGGTTCTTATTTTTAGCCTCATACAAGCCTTTCAATTTAGTCCACATTTCATGAGCAGTATTCTTCTCAAGTACGTGTGGAATAAGGTGGTCCCTTATACCATCTAGAATCAATCTTTGGGATTTGGGCTTTGGCCTCTTTTACCTCATGAATATCCAAAGCAATAAGATCAGATACAAGAGGAGTTACCACGGTGCTAACTATGGTCCATAGTCTGTTTTCTTTGAGAAAAACAGTCATCCTAACTTTACACTGCAAGTAGTTGGACATACCATCCAACCGATCCTCATATCTAATGCATGCAACCATCTTTTCTATCAAAGAAAAAAATATACCAACAAAACAAAATATCTTCACTCTTCCTCACCACCTACAAGTCACATCCAAATAAGGGTTTTCCAACACACAAGTTGTTAAAAAACACAGCAATAACCCTTTCCCAACAACTTAACACTACTACTATCCCCACAATCAGTTGTAATCTCAGATCCTCAGCTCTGATAACATGTAGAAATATTGACAAAAATTCAAAATTTTTCCAAACACTTAGTTAAACCCATATTTCAGATTTTAACTATCATTAAGTAAAAATACTTAACATGCATAAAACCTAGAAACCATGAAGTTGAAACACTAAAAAATATTAGTCGGTAGCAGCGGAAATATACATAAAAAAGCAGCAAACTGATAAACCCATAAAACAATAGATTTTTGGTCAATGTGACCCTGTAAAAACCCCACGCCGGGGAAAACCATTCCAAGAGAATTTTACTGCAGCGTTGATCAGGAAGAAGAATAATTTACATCAACATTTATTTCAGCATTAATGATTGTACCATATTTCTCAATTTATGTGCCCACCTCGAATTTCATTCCCACCTCGATTTCCATTTGCAACGGACTGTACGGAACTGTACGGACTATACATAATACTACGGATTTCTGTACTTGAATTTTTTTTCGTCTCCTCGAAATCGTGCCCATAATTTATTTTCTCGAAATTTGTGCCACTGCTATACTGTACGGACTGTATGGAACAATAAAACTCAATAGAAACTAAATTCCTTGGAAAACTACCCAGCTCCTTGGGATTCATGCCCTCTTGAGGAAAAAACATTCTCCTTGGGATTCATGCCCACTTGAGAAAAATTACAACTCCCTCTCTCTCTGCAAATAACTCAGCCAAATCCTCACTCTTGGAAATGATTTCCTTCAGGTTGTCTTGCACACTGCCCTAAGATCTCTCTTATAACTTGAGAGTGACTTTTCACCTTCCCAATTCCTAAATCCAAAGGCCAAGATTAAATCTTTCCTTTTCAAGATCAAGAGTTGAGAAACTTCGCCCCCAAAAGCAGTTACATTTAATTTTAATAAAATCACATTTACTTTATGAACTAAGTGCACTTTATCTCATAAAGTCACTTTATAAAAATAAAAAAAGTGAATACNTACATAAGAGTCACTTTAAACTTTATAAAACAACATTACAAAGTAAAGTAGCCTAGCTAGTGCATGGTCACTTCCGCATACAAGACAAAAACATGTGGAATGCCTCCAGAGCTAAATCTCTAACAAAACGTATTCTTCATCTTCTCCCAATCTATTTATACTTTATCATAAGCCTTATCCCTCATCTCATTCAGCTCTATTATTTGATTTATTCTTCTTTTTATGTGATTTGGTTCATCCTCCTTCTCTTGCAACAATTTCATGACAGGAAATCCCAAAGATCCTAGAAAAACAACTTCATCTCCATAAACTAACTGGAATGGTGACATCCCAATTTCCCTTTTTGTGCTAATCCTGTCATCGCAAAAAGCATATTTCATCTTTGTATGCCAAGCTCTTTTGTTTCCTTCTAGCAATTTCTTAATTATTCTTACCAAACTCTTATTGGAAGATTCAACCAAACCATTTCCCTGTCGATGGTAGGAAGTACAATGGTCCAAATTTATGTGGTATTTGTCACAAAAACTTATCATATTTTTTGACTTGAAGGAAGTTGTTTTCATGTCCCCACCCTTCTACAAGCGATACAACGTGACTAACAGCTAACATTTTGGGAAAACTAAGCCCCATGAACACAAACTAAAATACATTGAAAATAAACATACACAGATGCATAAATTACTATCAAATAACTGCACATTCATTCTTTCACAGCATTTAACATGTTTATATGGATTTATAAAAACAACACAGTTGCAAGGATTTAAGCACAAGAATACTTATATTAGAAGAAGCTTGTCTCGCAACCAGCTACGTCACTGCAACGTTACACCCAACCATAGGCTAGTGTGCTCATCAATCTCTCAGCAACACTTCCACCCCCAAGCTGGGCATGATTCCACAAGGGATACGGGGAAACTAGTAGGCTCATACGTATCCAAGGATACACAACAGTACATAACCAAGCCAACGTATTTGGGCTTATCAGGCTATCAGGAGCTAGAAATTGCTGGCTGCTAAGCTAGTGGGCTCAATTAAGAGATGAGGACACCCGCACCAGAGCTAGCCTGGACTCTATAACATCCACACACACCCAACATAAGGAATCATCCTCTTCTCTACTACACAGTCCCTCAGTCCATGACTTCCCTTCTAGTGTTATTCAATGGGTGTAGAGAAGAAAGCGAATCCTCTAGATCTGTCTGTGAGGATCCTACACACACTAGGTTTATCAAGCACACTTAGGCTCCATTCCAATCCCAAACAGTCCAAAGACCAACAACCATAGAATACACAACAATTTACAACTCTAGAATTTGAAGGGAAACACACCTGTAGAGGCCAAATCGGGTATGGAAATTGATTAAAACAACTCAGACTAAGCAACATGAATTCTAGAGTCGTTTATGGCCTTAACATGGCCAAAATGACTCACAACACCCAAAATTCATGGAGAAAACAACAATGATTTTCCCATCCTACGTAGAATGATGAAAACGCCCCCAATGTGAAGGAAAACCCCCACATAGACCCAAATCATGAAAGGGAAAATACAGAACGCCAATATCTACCTGAGACCAATATTCTCATGCATGAGGAAGACAAAAACAGTTGCGTGAGAGTGGAAAATGCATCAGCAACTCCAAAAATGTGAGGAAAACCAACCCAATCCATGGCATTACAAAAACAACCTCCCATCCATGGGAAAATGAAGCCAACAACCAAAAACATGGAATGAAAACACACACAAGAAATTCTGGATGCCTCAGAGAGCTCATGTGAAGGAAAAAATGGTGAGGAAAACATGCCAACGTGAAAGTAGGGTATAATGGCCTACGTTTTTGGGTTTTTGCTTGCCCAAGGAGTCAAAACGTGTTTCCCAAAAACTAATGGCTTCTCCAATTCGAATTTGGGCTGTCATACCTTTCCCATCCCATGCAATAACCATCCCAACCAATTTCTGGCAGTACTAAATGATTGGGTGAATGAGACAAGAAAGGTAGTTGACAGTTTGATGGGTTCTCCCTTTGACATTTGGCTTTTCCCCATTGGCCCCAAAGTTTTGATACCCCCCCCCTCCCCCTTATCCTTAGGAAATCATGCCCCCATCTCATTATTTGATGCATTGACATAGCTGGTTGTGGGTTTTTAATTAAATTGCATATTTACATGATGTTCAAAATTATAATGTGTCGGCTAGCACAAAATACCACTGGCAATGATTTTAATAGTCAGAACATAAAAATGATAATCCATGGTGGGAATTTTTGTTATAGTTCCTCACCAAAATTAATTACAATATATACATCATATACATTTAATGCAAATGGGGTCAAAACCGGGGTGTTACAGTTGCATTATCTGTCATAATTCTCTTGGGACAACCTATTACGGAGAAAACTTCCTATGGCTTGGGGTGTACCACAACAGACAGAGAAACTGTAGAGATCAATTCCTTCCCAATATGCAAGAGAAATAAAACATCTAACACTAAAGGATCTCGAATCATACCTTATTCCAAACAGTTGAAGTAGATCCTTGTTGAGCTTTTTCCAATCCCGCTTGCATTAGCAATTGACTCTCAACAATAGTAAACAAGGAAAGCATGCTATATAATATAGTGTTAGGCCTACTCTAGCATATATAATCAATAATGCATAATAAATTAAGGACATCCATGGATTCAATATTCATTTAAATGCACATCATTGGACAGGAAAAGATATTTCTATTAACAAAATCAGAGATTACATAAGTGGCAACCTCTGTCGGCACGTCTGCGAACCGGAGAAACCGAGTCCTCCACCTAGGCCCCCACCACCTCAATCCTACATCTCTCGATAGTAATCTCACAAGCAAAGGAAATCTTGGGAAGAAGACAAAGTGCTCCAAGGGACAAAGGGATGCAGACTCAAGTACAACCAAGCTACGACAACAATGGACTATAGTTTTCTTGCTCTTCAATTCCTCTCCTTCAATGTATCCAAGGGGTTCCTAATGTAGTGCTTCAATGGGGTAATGGAAGGTCAAATATAAGCGATATCGAGGCATATGGAAGGCCAAGAGACAAGTGATTTGGATCCACATCAAGGAAAACTCCAAAAGTATTTGGACTTATGCACACATCTCGATGTACACAGGTTTAAGGGTAATATCCATGTATATACGCGAGAAAGGGATTAAAAGTCATGTACAACAAATAATAGGTGTTTTTAGGGATGATCTCGGAAACATCAAAGGTATAATATTGGTCCATGGGGTTGAAAGATTCTCCAAGGGGAAAAGGAAGGCCATAAAAGTGTGATCAACCATGTGTGGTAAAATCAGCTGTAACACAACCAAACCTAGCCAAAATATTATTCTCAAGAAAGTCCATAATCATAGAATATGTATCTCTCCATGTGGGTATAGCTTCAATCCATTTAGTAAAGTAGTATGTTGCTGTCAGAATCCATCTATGTTGTCTTGAATAATTTGGATTAATTTCCCCAATGAAATCTAATCCCCACTGCTGAAAGGATGTCTCTACTGAAATTGGATTAAGAGGGACTAGAACCATTTTCCTCTCACCATAAAAAATATGGAATGGATGACATGTAGTGGTCTCCTTATAGACATCAGAAAACATAGAGGGCCAATAAAACCCATCTGTCATAAATTTATTTGTTGTCACCTTCCATGAATGATGTGCTCCAAAATATCCTTTATGGAATTCCTTCATTGTCTGTTGAGCTTCATTTTCCAATTGGCCATTTAAAAACACACCACTAGGGTCCTTCCAATACATGTATCGATTCATGATGAAAAACTTTGAATCCTTCATTTTTATAGATCTAGCTCTTGTTTTACTCAATCCTGCAGGAGCTTGTAGATTTTGCAAAACATATACAATATCCTTGTACTATGGAGATATAGAAAAATTTGGCATTACATGTATCCCTGCATCAATCTAGTTTGAATGATTAGACAAGAAGTTAAGCTATAAGGATTCACAATTAGAATATGTCATCAATTTGGAAAGTCCTTGTGCTTTGATGAACTTATTAGGATTGATTTCAATATCATACTCCAATAATACATCAATCCACTTTGATCTCCTCACTTTTGGATCTGGTTGAGTAAGAATTCTCTTCACCACATTACTTGGAACATATGTAGAAATTTGTGAATGGAGAATATACACTCTGAAATCTCAAAGATTTCACCAAAACATAGGCTTCTTTTTACATGATATCATACTTTAGCTCTCCATCTCTCAGCACCTTGCTGAAAAAGGAAATGGGCTACTCAGCATTCTAGTTGTTCTTCTGCAGTAGGACTCCATCTTTAGTATGCTCAGATGCATAAGAAAATACTAAGAAATATTTAGTGAAATATGGATTCACCAATATTGGGTCCTCAATGATGGCCTTTTTTATATCTTTAATGGATTTCCTAGCATCCACTGTCCATTTTATTTCATTCTCTTTTTTTAGCATGTTGGTAATATTTCTTACTATTTCAATAAAACTAGGAATGAATCTCCTTAGAAAATTTACCTGTACAATGAATGACTAGACTTCCTTATTTCTCTTGGGCTCTTTAACCTTTAAAATTACATTGGCTCTTTCTGGATCATTTTTAATACCATCTTTTGAAACGATATGTCCTAGAAATTTTCCTTTTTCCAATGCAAAATTAGATTTCTTGGGATTTAGTGATACACCATACTTTTTGTATTTTATAAAAAACCTTCTCCAAATGTTTAATATGTTCCCTATCATACATGGAATAAATAGATGTATCATCCATGCAAACAACTACAAACTTATCTTTCTCTTCTGCAAAATCAATAACCGTGGCACGCTGAAATGTAGCCCCTGCATTCATCAAACCAAACGGAATTGTGGCATACATGAATGTACCCCATGTTGTAGTAAATGTAGTCTTCTATTGTTCCTCTAGAATCCCTTTTATCTGGTTATAGCTTGATAATCCATCCATAGTATAAATGCTCTCATATCCTACTACTTTTTGTAGAATATGATTCATCTTTGGTAATGGGTAGTTGTATTTCAATGAAACTTTGTTAAGATTTATGAAATCCACATAAATTCTGATTTCACCATTCTTCTTTCTAATAGGTACTAATTTAGATACCCACTTAGAAAATCTCAACGTCACAATAATTTTAGCATTGAATAAATTTTTAATCTCTTTCTCTATCACAGGCAGCAACATGGGGTTTATTCTTCTCAACTTTTGTCTAAAAGGATTTTCTCCAGGTTTTATTGGAATAGTATGTTGTATGATAGAGGTATCATCCTCTTTCAGGTCTTCATAGCTCCAGGAAAAAACATCTGTGTATTTATTCATCAAATTGATATACTTTTCTTTTTATTTTGCACGTAAATTAGTGGAGAGTTTTATATCTCATGGTGTTTATTCAGTTCCTGTATTATGATATTCAACAACATTTTCAGCAAGATGAACTTTAGGATCCTTTGCAACATCATTTGGTCAAACATTTTCTCTAAAGGAATTAAATATGTTGGAATAAAATTACTCTTCAGCTGAATTATGTCATTCCCCCCTAACATGTTTTTTTTTTCTTTTTTTCATCCTTTTCATCTTTAGTATGTACATCATCTTGGAAGTTATCTAAATTTTCATTTTCTGTATCAATTTGAGTATTTACAAATTCATCAGACATCTCTAAAAATCTCTTTATATGTATCTCATAATCAAATACTTATTAGTATTTGGAGTTCTCTAGTATAGAGGGTCTATTTACAAATTTGACTTAAACTTTTTTTTTCTGAGAATGAATGGGAGTTTTTAATTTACCAGCAGTTATAGCCAAAGAATTAGCCACTCGATATTCAATTCTGAGCATCACTATGATTTTATGCTATGTAGAATAATTTCCAAACATGTCCCATACTTCCTTTATGAAAGCCCTACTCCTGGGATGTTTTGTCTGGTAACTATCATTCACCTAGTTTATTACAAGTTCTAAATCCCCAAATAATTCTATTATTTTTCTCCCATATCCTTCAAGCATTCAAACCAAGTAGCAGAGCTTCATACTCAACCACGTTATTAGTACATTCAAAAGTCAATTTATAGGATAAATCTTTAAAATCTCTTATTGGAGAAATAATGTACACACTAGCACGAGCCACAATCTTACTTATGGACCCATCAAAATACATAGTCCACAATCCTTATTCACTCTGTTTCTTTTCTAAAGCTTCCTGTCTTTTTCAAATTACATATCCTCCTTTAACTCTATTTGTACAAGAATTTCAGGATCAATGTGAGGACCATCAATAAAAAATATAGAGGATCCTAAACCAATATCTACAGCATAAATTTGATTATTTTCAGGCTTGTCTCAACTATTGACCATAAAGTCTAACCTCTTCTCTCTATTAAATATTTTGTTTTCTCCAAATAAAGGAATGGTGGCATATGCCATATCCATTTGTAAGGTTCCCTTCAACTTTGATTCCCAAGATCTTGACAACAGCATGCCAAACTTGGGAGGAATATCAGCTACTACAATGTCCATAACAATTCTTTTGGCTAGAGGTTGTGCAAGGGTTACCACCATATATTTTATTAATCCCATACATCTTACTTTTTTGGAATCAAAAGAATATAGGTCCTTGTAAGGCCTAGTAATCTCCAATCCTAACCTTTCTACTACCACCCTTGGAATAATATTGTGAGATGCACCAGAATCTAACATGGCATTGTGCAATAGCATATCATGTAAGTTTAGACTTAGATAAAAATGAGGATATTCCACATCATTTTTTTGTTCAATTTTAGGCCCAAGGACAACAGTGGAAAATTCATCTGCCACTTCTAAAATATCTGGATGGTCATCACCTTGATTCCTGACCAATTTTGTAATTTTCTCCTTGTATTCATTGTTGCTCAATAATTCATTCAAGGGAATAAAAATATTGATCTTTGACAATTTAGATTGCAAATTGAAGGATGGAACTGGTTTTTCTACATCATTTGGCACTGATAGTTTATTTTCTTTTGACTTTTGTTCTTTATTTTTTGAATTCTTTTGTACAGTGGTATCTTTTTCCTTTTCTTTTTCTTTTTCTTTTTCTTTTTCTTTTTTTCTGAATTTTGTTTACTACTCGAAGGCTGATTTTGATTGATATTTCCTTTATTCATTATTACATCATGACTTCTCAACTTTAACTTCTTCTGAAAATCATCAATGGCATTTTGGTACCCTCTCTAATACTGTTCTGAATCTACCACAAAATATTACTCTCATCATCCTAAGAAAACATATTATGCTCCTCTTTAGTAAGTTATATTTCAGCATCAATATCATCAAAGTGATGAATTTATTTTTCCATTGGATCTTCCTCTCCTCCTTCATCAACCAAATTTTCTAGGAATTGTGGTATGATTTCCTGATCTTTGGGATATGTCTGATTTCTTGGAGGAGGAGGTGGTACTCTAAAATTTTGATTTCTTATTTCATTTCCAAGTTTCTCTCTGTTAGGTTGTCTATTCTCTATAGCTAACATGTCCATCAATCTCTCCATATTCTTCATCATCATCTCAAATTTGACATTATTTGTGGAAAAAGAGGTAGAAGTAGATGGTTGATTTTCTTGTCTTCTTCTATCTTCCTCTACTCTATTTTTCATTTTCCCTGAAGCCATTAAGTTTTCCCCCACTTCTATATCATCTTTAAACATACCGGGGAAACTTGCAGATTTCCTTTCTCTTAATAACAATGCAAAATCACTTTCGAAAGCATCTGCATAATGAAGTTTAGAAGCACCTACCAGGGGTTTAATATCAGCTAGAATATAAATGTATACCCTCATAAATGTACTAGAAAACTCATGTATAGACTCAAATTTCCCTTTCTTTAAATTATTATATTGAGACAGTATTTGTAGAGGGATCTTTTTTTCCTCCCACCTATCAAGAAACAATGTTTGAAAAGCTTCAAAAGTGGGGATAGATCTTGCTGGTAAGTCCTTAAACCACCTGTTTTCCTCTCCAGACAAAACTTTGAGAAAACAACCTCATTTTTTAATCATCATGATCTACTTCCTATGGGTCAATAAAATCCTCAAATCTATCCATATGTTATCTTGTTGTAAATTTTCCCTCCCCAATATAAAGAAATTCTCTGTGAGTAGTTCTGAGGGAGATCATCTAAAATGGCTGGAAAATCCAAAGGTGCAAACTTGGATGCCAATTGTCTAGGTGGGTTTGGTACAATAGCTGGATTTTTCAATACAAGAGGACTGTGAGGAGGAATGTGAATAAGTCTTGTAATATGAGGCTGGTAAGTTTGAAAAAGAGGGCTACATTCTTCAACTTTTACAGTGTTTTGCAAATTGTGCCACAGGGAATCTAATAGGTATGAATCAAATATGTTTGGATTAATTTCTATTTTTTTTAACTATGAATCATATTTAGATCTTAACAAAAGTTTTCCAACATTTAATCCCAAATCCAAATATTTAAAACTATAGAAATCTTCTTGAAATAGATAACTTTTAGTTTGAGAAGTGCTAGTTTTTTCTCTTCCACTCCTACATCTAAATAGACTTTCTGGGTTTTCCACACTTTGTAAAATTTCAGAATTAGGATTACCTCATGTTTGTTCCCTCCTTGAATCCTGGATGTCTTCTAAAATATTATTCAAAATGAACGTGGAGTCTCTAGGGAAAATGTGCAACCTTCTTCAAATGCAGAAATATCTGTTTTCCCACAAAAATCCTATCTTTCTTGGAATCTTGAAATCTTTGTCATTTCCTCCTAGGGATGATTTGAACTTCCGTTCCCCAGCAATAGAGCCAATATGTTAGCACTCAAAATGTACATCAAGTTGTAAAAAGGTAATGTCAACGTAACCAAACAACCAATATTTAGGAAAGAAAGTTGGCTTCTTTCTCTCCATGGAGGAATCTCTCATTGATTGTTTGATAAGGTTAGATATAAAAATAAAAGAAAAATTCAGATTGTTGTATTGGTTTAAAAAGGGAAATTAAACACTGGAATATGGATTCAAAATATATATTTATCATTCACAATGTTGTTTGCATGGAAATTTCTAACAAAGGAAAGGTACCCATTCAGTCACAATAAAAAATCTTTGGTATGGTGAAACATAAGAGATAATGAAAGGTCCATTAACATGGGCATCTGTCAAAGATGAATCCAATGCTAACTTTAGTGGAAAATATTTGTAAATATCTAAAATCAATAGTGGTAGCATATGCATATCAATTCTGAACCATCAAACACTTATTTCAGACATGAAAGAAGACATAATGAAAGGAATAATCGGAAAACATTCACATTAACAAGGGGAAGAACAGACTGTAATCATGAACAAAACATGAATCTTTGCTGAAATTTCCAGCTTCAGCTCTGTGATTTTATTAAAAATGGGTCTCAAATTACATAACTCAGTTCTCATGGGTTCCAACCCTTTTTTCATTGCACAATCTAGTTCTTATACAAATTACTCCATGAGCTGAAATAACAAACTTCTAAAAATAGGCATAACTTCCTTTACATGTGTCATTCAACACTTATTAACTGCTAACTGGTTCTAAAAATTAAACTAAATTCCTATCTAAGTAATTCTTCAGCAATAAATTCTTCATGGTCTTCAACATCTTCATCCATGCAACGTATACTTGGACTTTCCATATTTTTCCACTATTTTCCATTGGTACACAGATGGCGGATCCAAAGTGAACATTTCCTTTGATAGCACATGCAACTCCGCTTGATCCTTGTATGAATAATTTTTTAAACATTCACATGCTTCCCTAAAAGAAAAAAACATTTCAAACTCATCTTCCAGCTTGTCCACAATTGTTTTTCCAAATAATGATTAGTGCATGTCAGCAAAGTTTGTATGATCCAATCTGCATTCAATTAATTTTTTCTCATATTCCTTTTTTGTCTCCATAGCACCTTTTTCTTTCCAAAAGAATGGGAGTTGTTTCTTAAACAAAAGATAAAAAATGTCTCTAAAAATCTTCAACTGGTGTACCATGATATCTATCTTATCCTAAACTGTGTCTAGATGTTGATGCTTGTTGACCACTTTTCTGTCCCAAGTTATGATAGATATTATGTCTTTAATATTTGTAGTCTTCAACCCATCCTCTGTTAACTCATTCAAAAAGTCTATGGAATTCTTATCATAATCAATGGGTTTTTTATTCAATATTTCCCTCACTGGTGTCACGCTCTATTTAGCTAATTGAATCACAACTTCTTTTTCTAAAACATAATCTAGCCAAGGTCTCAACTTCATTTCTTCTGCTATTAATTCATCCCAGATTATATGCTTTTCCCTCTGTACTGATGACTGACCTGTAACCTATTTCATCAATTTTTCATTCTTATTTTGTAATTCTTAACACTTTGCTTCCAAGGCCTTTCTCTCTTGTTCTCTTTTCAGAGCCATACTTTCCATATTTTTGTTCTGGTTCTTAAATCCAACCAAATCCAATTCTTTCAGACTAACCCACAACTTACCTTGAACAATGGTTTGTTCACCATATTCAATAGAAGGAGGAATGATTCTACTTTCAATTTCTTTCTCTTCTCTTGTAGCTCCTTCTCTTTCTCTTGCATTTTCTTTTCTAATTCATCAGAATTAGCTTTGAGAGTCTTCTCACTCTCAAATACAAGGCACATGTCTCTTTTCCATTGCTTTTCTTTTTCTGTAAATTTCAATAATTTGGCTTTACAATCTGTTAGCTCACCATTCAAGTCTCTGTTTTCCTTCTCAATTTCTGCCATCTCGAAATCTTGTATCAGTTGAGTAGATGGTATCTTCAGCTTCTTCTTTAGTAGTTGAATGGCATTTTATTTTTCATTCAATAATTTTTGTATACTAGACCCTTTGTCTGCCTAGCTCTCAGCTGCCAACAAATTTGTCTACAACTTCTTAATATGTGCTTGGTGGGCCCTGTTTTCCACCTTCTCTTGTCTAAGATGATTCTCAATTTTTCTCTTATTGGACTGCATTCTAGATACCTTCAATGTTTCCTTCATCATATCAGTATAAGTAATGTCCCCATTTTGTTTATGCAAGTGTATCATATCAGGAACGAGGATGTTCTCCAAGCTCATTTTCATTTTAGCAACCTTGTTCTTTGTTTCTATTGCCAAATTCAAAGTATTTTGAGAATGATCTCTAATAGTGACTAGAGATACATCCTTGCTAGAGATTTTTCTAACTTCTGCATACAATTTCAAACCTTCTTCTGAAGCTACATTCTTATCATCCTTATATTTGTCAAATAATTATGACTTGGTTTTGAATTGTGAAGTAGAATTAGTGGGTGTATCAACAAAGGCATATTATTTGACCTCAAAAGTAGGCCCTATAACTTTCATTTGTTTATTTTTATTACCCTTGTCCTATGAAACTTGGACCAACTGTCCTTCTTCTTCAAATGTATGTTTCTTTGGGGTCCTGGCTCCGTCTTCCTCCTCTGTGTCCATGGCGTCATAAGACTCTATTTTGTTGGTTCTCTTAGAGCATTTGGCTATGTGTGTAATATTTTATGCTGCTGGAACCAAGATGGAAGTGCCAGGTTGTGGTGAGGCAAATTCCCTTATAGAAGAAGTGGATTATTCTTGCATATCAACATCCCCTTGAGTCTCATGGGGGTAATCCAACCAGTTTGTGATCTCTGGTAGACCTGAAACTTCAAAGTGCTTAAAGGGATTATTCTTATTAACTTGTCTTCTGATAGAGATAATATGTCGAGGGTCATAATTTATAGCAGCTTAAGTTGAAAACCCCATTTCTCTTAGCAATATTTCAATAATTAGAAGGGTAGATTTATTCTTATTGATAAATGCGCCTACAGCCCATGGAAACCTAATCTCTGAAGACTTCTTAAAATTTAGAAAATGCTCATTCTCCACTATTAATTTATGTCTAATTAGTTCCAAAGCAAATACTTTAGGAGTAAAAAATGCAGGTAGTATATAGGGTTGATGAACAAACCCATATAACGTTATTACTGTACCTTGTTAAAAAAAAGAAATGGGTACCCAATTCTCTTTTCAAGAGAGAACTGCAAAATCTCTTTCATTTGTGGAAAATTTATGGGTAATTTCTTCTGAAAGAAAGCTCTGTAAACCTATGACATAAGGAAATTCATGAACTTGTTGTAATCCCTCCTCATTTCTTTTGTGAGTACCATTTCAAGGAGATGTAGGTTTTCTTCATTGAATGACAGAAACATCTTCAATAAATAAGACCGAAACCTGAAAATTCTTGTTTGTGGAAATCCACTAGCCAAGAATGAATATTCTCACCTAGGAATTCATTAAATTTAAGGCAAGACGATTTGACTAACTGAATAGACTCTACTAACTCAATTTAACCAGTGCTAAGGACAAACAACAAGCTCATTAAGGGTTCAGTAACATATTTTTCTATATCCAACCCTATAAATTAGCTCATAAGGGTTGTGACACACTGATTTTCTTCATTAAAAAGGTTACCATCCATAGGGAATGGCTAGTTCTGTAACTGGACATCAAGTTTAAAGAAAATCTTAAATAAATCTTGCTTTTTATCAGCTATAGACTCTCTAAAGTATTGGACAATGGATTTGGTTGAACTCAATAGAAACCAATAAATAATTTTTGATAATGATAGGACTAACTGGAAATAGGATTTTTGACTTGGTCGTATCCATGATTACCCTCTCACAAGAGGAGTAATTAGTGGCACACTAGTTGACAAATTCAGGACAACTTAGGGTTTGGTCTATAGAGAAATAATGAAAGTATGACTTGTAAACACTATGAATCTTTGTCCCATGGTCCTTAAGAAGTTTTAATTTATTTTTAAAAGATTCTATAGGTCCCTTTAGCAGTTTTGTATCAAATATTTATGAATCTTTTTCTTCAAATAACTCCTCAATCTTCTGATGCTCTAGGTTCAGGTCTTCTACCTCTTCTACCTTAGCCATTTAAATACTTGTTCAATGAATAAAATAAGCCTACCTAGTTTGTTGACAAGTGTCCCAAGGATTATGTCTGAGCTGACTTCTTCTGCACATTCCTTGGCTTTCACTTTCCAATGCACAAAATAAACAAATGACCTAATTCCATGTGCATGTACTTTTATATTTTTTTTGTATTCATATCATTCCTTCATATTTCACAATGGAAATAGATCATGTTCCTCCATCTTGTGTCGTCGGTATTTCTCCCTCTTTAAACCCCCTGTCTTCATTCTTTGTTATGCTTCCTCCCTTATTATTCATGCAAATATCAGCCGTGAATTAAACAATAAACCCAGATCTATATTCTGATTGTTATTAACCATTAATTACTTGCATCTTTACTCACTTCTTCGACTCATATATGATCTCCTTAATAATATTGCAATTTCCCCTTCTGGAATGATTATCCGCCTTTGATATGATTGCATATCAATCTAAGCCGTTGAATTTTTCCTTATATACCCAATTCTGCTAAATTTCCCTTAAAATCTGAGTGTGCATGTTTAGGTAGCGGAATGATCTCAAGCCCTAGATCTTCCTTAAATCATATCGCCACCCTCCATTTATTAATTATATTAACTTTATTCCGCTATCTTCACCAAATTTACTGTTCATTGCACCTTTAACCAGCATAATCAGTATCGGTCATTGATCTGGAGTATTCTTTCATTGGGATTGTTAAATGGGGTGGCTCATACTACATTCCGCTGATTCTGAATATTTTACTTTACCATGCACTTTACATGAGCTAAATTCATCCTAACCGTCGATCTAGACCGGGGTTTTATCTGAGCCATCGAAACTTGAGGCTCATACCCAATTCCACCAATTTTAAACATAAATTACTCCACGCTAGTTCCTATAGTAGAATTTACTATGAACGTAGATAAAAAACCTTCCCAAATCTCCACCATTCAACATTGTCGAGCCTACCAAATTCTGTATATATGAAATTTTTTTCCTTCTCATGTTATACCAGCAAAATCGATACACATCATAGATCCATTTCCCCTCCATATCTCTACTGTCGAAATGTGCAGGCTCTAAGAAATTTTGCATATTTTAAAAATTACTTTCCTTGTGCAATTTCTAGCAGTGGAATCCACCTCCATCATCGATATCCTTCATCCAACATTCCTCACCATTGAAAATTGATGGGCCTACAAAATTCTGTTGATTCAAGAATTGTGTTTCTCCTTGCATGTTCCATCAACGAAAATTCGAATAACCATAGATATTCTCCAAGTCATTGATATGACGGTTGGTTCCATCTATGGGTTAACACCATTCCGTAAGCCATAAAAATGATTTCAAATGAGATTATTACCCATGTGGAATCATTTGCAACCATTGATCTTCATTGTTGTAGATCTACACCCTTCATTATTGCCAAAATATAACACTGGAGTGAATATTCATATTTAATTTATTTGCAAGGTCGGAGCTTAGTATTTTTCAATGCTTTTCATTTCAGAACAAATAATAAACCCTTCAAAACCTTCATAACCTATTATGCACTCGTCTAGGTCATATGATATAAAACATTTCAACCTTACCCATCATTTTCACTGGCCTAACCCCTTCCACCCTCTTAGCCCAAAAATGATGCTAAAATAGGCTTCTCTCTCTTATCATGATCTTTGGTCTCAGATATCTGAAGCTTTATCTCCTTCACTCTACTATCAATCCACACACAACCTATATCGACTCACTCTTCTCTACAAATCTACGACTCTTCGACAAAACAGACCAACTAGGAAGTAAAACAACAAACCGACTGGCTAGGAAGGAATAGAAGTAACCCACACACAACTAGGGTTGTTCCTTTTATAGACTCTTACATGTCATTATTATATGAATTCATTATTTTAGTTGATAGGATGTCATTCCTATTCTCATACATTCCCATTACAACTGTCAGGATGCACTATCGTCCCAAAATACAAAGATGATTTATTACCTAAAGCATGCGTGAATCTTAGCCGACATCTTACACACGATCTCTCGATATGTCCTTTTCAGCCATTGCATGCCTTCTATTGTGGCTACTTTCATCCCATCTTTGCCTTATGTCATGGAATTATTCCTTTGTGGTTGCTTCTTTCATAGCTCTCCTTCTCTCGCTACTTATTTTGTCTTATCTCTTCCTCTATCACATGACTGAACTCTTCACATTCCAAGCATAATTTAATTCTACCTATCTTTTCCCTAGGTTTAACATGCACATGATAATTCACTTATTCATTATGATTTCCATTAATGAGAGCTTCATACAGATCTTTAAAATCATCATAGATAGCATATTTTTCAACAAAAATTTTACGTTCTAAAGAAGTATGTCTTAATATTATGGGTGCATTGATTATTGATCTTGATAACATGTATGAAACTATGTTATGTATGACCTTTTTATATTTGATTACCAAATGAAATTGTTCTAAGAAACCCATCCAATGAAAATTCCTATATTTTTGTATCTTTGTTTGTGATTGCAAATACTATAATGGTTGGTGATCTGTGTGTATTGTTATTTCCTTTCCCATTAAGTAATGCTTCCATTTTTTCACACTTTTTACTAAAGCTTAAAATTCCTTATCATATGTTATAAAGTTAATTACTTCTTGTGTAAAGGTTTCATAATGGTAACACATATGATCACCTTCATGTATCAAGGATGACCCCATGGCATATCCACTTGCATCTGTTTGTCTCTCAAATAGATGTTGCAACTATGGAAAATCCAAAACTGGTGTTGTACTCAACTTCTCTTTCAATGTCTTGAAGGATTTCTACTACTTTCCTACCCATTCAAATACCTATCACACTTATCAATGCATGCAAATGAGCTTCTATATATGAGAAATTAAAAATAAATTTCCTCCAATATTGTACTTCCGTTAGGAATCTTCTTACTTTCATCACAGTACTTGGCTTGGGCCAATTTAACATCACTTCCACCTTAGATGGATCTACCTTCAACTAACCTTCCCCTACAAAATGACCCAAGTATGCTAAAGAGGTCTTTCCAAACTCACATTTGGAAAATTTTACAGATTTCTCCCTTTTCAGTACATCAAGTACTTTCTTTGCATGCATTACATGATCCTTTCAAGTACAACCAAAAACCAAAATTTCATATAAGTACACAATGACAAAATCATCAATAAAGAACTTGAAAACATCATTCATGACTCACATAAATGTCAAAGGAGTGTTCATAAACCAAATGGCATCACTAACCATTCAAACAACCCTTTCTTGGTCTTGAAATCAGTTTTCCACCCATCATTATTTGCAATCCTATTCTGATGCTAACCATTTTTTGAATCCAACTTATAAAAATAGGCAACATTTTTCAATTCATCCAATAAGTCATAAATTCTAGGAAGACAGTAACAATTTTTTATTATGATCTTGTTCAGTGAGCGATAGTATACATACATCCTCCATGTGCCATATTTAATAGGAACTCATATAATTGGAGATCCACATGCAAAAGTACTCAGACTTATGACTCCATTGTTGAGAAAATCCTAAACCCACTTTTTAATCTTTACATTCTATACCACATATGACCTATACATACCAATGTTAGGAAGAGGAGAATCTTGCTGCAAAAAACTTTCATGTTCAATGTCCCTCTTGGGAGGAAACCCCTTAGGTTCTTCAAATACCTAAGCATAATTAAAATTGATATAAAATAATTCGTTCTTATGATTGGAATCACAACCTACAAGGGCATTTGATACATTTTCCTCTTTCGATTTAATAACCATAAGAACATAATACTTACTAGCATTCACAAGTCTCTTCATATGTCCTGCACTTACTAAAAAAATGTTCTTCATTTGCTGAGCTCTAACAATATATTCAACATTGTCCTTGAAAATTTGAAATTTAGTTTTTTCACAATAAAATACATCTTTTCCATCATAAAGGTATGGGCTACCCAAGACTATTCCACATATGTTGAGAGGGACAACATCTAATACAACCTCATAAGTCAACTTGGAAGTAATTCTAAATTTAAGTGTACATTGTCTATTTACTTGCAATTGAGTATCCTTTTGTACCCAACCCAAAGGGTAAGTCTTCTTATGAAGTTCAATCATTAATCCCATTTTCTTACCCATATAATGGGAGATGAAATTAAATTGAGACCGACTATCAAACAAAGTATCTACCTTTGTATACTTTACTATCAAATTTATGTGGAAAATATCATTTCTTTACTTATCATCATTTTCAAACTTAGGATATTGAATAGAAGAACTTGAGCTAGAATATGTTATACCTTTAATTCACATTGCAGTGATTTTTGTCTTATCTCATGAATCAGACCCAAGGTCTTGTTGCATTATAGAAACAATATTTTTCTTTCGATTTCCTTCAAAAATATTTGGAATTAACATAGGATGCAATTTCCAACAATTGGCCTTTTCATATCCTTTCTTACCGAAATGAGGAAAAATAGGCTTCTCCAACTCTTTCTTCATTGTAGTTTTCTTCTTACCCTTCTCCTTTTCTTTCAACTACTTCTCAAACTTAGGTGACTTCTTATACACATCCTCCATACCATTTTTACCTTTTCTAGCTTCAAGGTGAGTAGCTTGCATTGAAACTTCCTCAATATTAGTAGGATTAAACATCAAAATGGTATGTTGAATATAAGAATGTAAACGACCAATGTAGTTAAAAAGTGTTTCTCGAGTGTGTAATGGAATTTCAAATGCTAAAACTTTCTTTTTAAATTTTTGTATATAATATTGATCATTCTTCCCTTTCAGCTATCCATTTAATAATAGATGTTTGAGTATATGTCAAAGCATATAATTGTTTTCTTAATGCATAAATAAATTCAACCTAAGAATAAATGATTTTATCATGTTGTACCAGATCCAATTGATTTTGACTCTCCCACCATATTAAATTTGTACCACCCATGTGAAGAGTATCCAACTAAATATTTGTAGTCTCTTAATTGATCTTTTTTACCCTACAGTAAACTCCTATATGTTTGACCCATTTATCCAATTTTTTTGCATTTAATTATCGATCATAAACAATCAAATCAAACTTAACATCCAATTTTAATACAGGCATATCATGAGAATGAGAAGGACTTTTAGAATATTTATTCTTTGAAGAATTTTCACTCACACCATCAGTAGATGATGGTAATTACGGTGAATACAGACCTGAAGATCCTCCACCTTCACCTCCTACTTCAGCATGTACTCAAGATTCACCTTCCCAATCCATTTGAATTCTTTGATACAAATATTCCATTATTTCCTTCATCACACGCAACATAGCCATAAATTCCTTCGGGTTCATAGAAGGTTTCTCCCATTCATATCATTTGGATGCCATCACATGTTTATGAAATCCTCTTTAGATTTATGTATTAAAATTTGTAAGTTTTCTTTCACCTCACTTTAGTTTAGTTCTTGTAAGCATCCACCTATTAAACCTATTATGGTACCACTCAACCTAAAAATATTAAGTTACCAATTTAACCATTAGTCCATCATTGATCACAAATATTTTTCAGTTAACAATATATTTAAAATTGATAGTGAATTTTGTAATGTTATGTTCCTAGATTCACTTAACTAAACACTTATACTTATGAAAATCAACTTGTGTAATCCATTATTCATAAGTGAAATGTGAGATGTAAAGAAGACATCAAGAGAAAACAACACCAACAAAATCACACAATAGGATTTGAACCCATAATCTGACAAAATCCGACATAAAGTACGGATGTGTCGGATTGCAATGATGAAAAGTACTATACCTTCCAATTTCTTTTTTGACTGTCAAATTTTCGACGTCCTTAGCATAGGTTTTTCAATGGAACGTGGAGGATAATTCATTGGATATGCGACAATCGAGTGTCGAATTTGCGATGACCATCTTTTGAATTTGCAATGACACGTGGAGGATCAGTCATCAAATGTCCGACAATAGTGTGTCTAATTTTTGATGTCTTTGGGCTATTTTTTGAAATAATATAAAGACATATTTCAAGTAATTTAAACCCATATTTCCAATGGTAACTAGGTTCATATCATCGGATATTTGACGATTGCCAAATTGTAAATATAAATATTTTTAAACATTCCGACATGTTTCCTATAGAACCAACGAACGGTTTGCGGAAAATATTTAGTCCTTGACGGATGGTTGAGGAATTCTTTTATTCTTCAATGGGCGGTTGTGCAATTTTTTTTTTCTTCGACAAACTGTTTGCGGGAATTTTTTTATTCTTCGACAAACCTCTATTTAACAAAATTGTGATGCGTGGAACTTGATTTTTAAGATTGTCGATAGTATTCATTCATGAAGTTTGTGACAAAATGTCAAATAAAAATAATTCTAATCAAAATGAACACAATTGACAATTGCTTGCTAAACTATGGGATGCAGTGAAATGAAGGGGTGATGGTAAATGTTATTGTCCATGTACTCAATGGAGGGGTTTTAAGAGGAGAAGAATATTGATCTCAATAGCCACAAAACATTGCAGGGAACATGGACACACTGAGGGGGGGAATGAGTATCATCCATTTGTAGGTTTAGCATTATAAAGTTGTTTATATTCTTTGCTTTGGTAAATGTATGTATTATTTTAATATTTCCTATATTAAATTATATCTATTGATTTTTTCATGTATTTATAAAGGAAAGACACCCTAGGGCATATCGTCCAGAGGAAGTGCTTTCAAAACAAGTCTGAATCAAAATCATGGAGCATCTATGTTTAATGGAGAACAAATGAATGATCATATTCAACAAGATGATCATACTGATAACGTAGTTGAGGATGATGGTACAAATACATTGATCCATGATTCATTTAATGTTAGAATGGATGATGACGATGATGATGATAATTAAAATGATGATGATGTTCACGATATACCTCTTCTCAATAAGGCATATGAACCCATTTATGAAGGCTCCAAAACAAATATTCTCTTTGTTGTTTTGTTGATAATGAAATTGAATGTTATTAATGGTATTTCAAACATATCAATCACACGGATGCTAAGGTATGTAAAATAATCCATCACATATATACAATCATGATAAATTTTATTTTTCTTCCTCTAATAATTCTATTGTTAACTCATTATTGATCATCATACGGATGAAGCGTGTTTCGTTAATATTATTTATTTATTACATTAACTATATTTTTATTTTTATTTGTTGTAGCTTGATAGTTGAATTTTTGTTACCACCATCAAATATTTTACCTCGTACATATCAATATTTATCTTCCATCATGAAAGAGATTGGAATGCATTATGAAGCAACTCATGCATGCCCCAATGACCATGTTATATATTATAATCAGCATGAATTTGCAACAGAATTTCTGGAATGTCATATAAGTAGATATCGAACAGATTAAGTAACAAAAAAGGTGCCTCAGAAGGTTCTTCACTATGTTCCCATCATTACACACTTGCAACGACTATTCAAGTGCAAAAGCATAGTGCAATTTATGGATTTCCATGCTAGGAAAAGAAGTCAAGATGATGTTATTCGAATGCCTGTAGATGGTTCTGCTTTTATAGATATGGAGGAAAAGTGGCCTCACTTTAAAGAAGAACCACGTAATCTTAGGATTTCTTTGGCAGCAGATGGTGTTAATCCATTTTCACAGATGAAATCCATTTACACTGTGTGGCCTATTTTTGTTATCAACAATAACATTCCTCCATGGTTGTCAATAAAGAGGGAGCACATAATGTTGTCGATGATTATTCCAGGTATTTTTTGTCTACAACTATTTTATTTCTAATGTAGTTGTGGCATCTCATTTTTCACACTATGTTTCCTAATTTCATTTGTATATTTTTGTATTTTACTCTTGTGCATGGTTTATATATCTTAATGGTTCTCATAATTATATATTTTATATGTACTTCAAATCAATTAGGTAAGTTCCAAGTCAAAGATATGAATGTATATATCAAACCTCTTATAGATGAGCTATTGAAGTTATGGAATGGCATCACTATGTATGATGTATCTAGACCAATACAGCAAAGGCAATTTCAATTCCATGCAATGGTTGTATGGACAATACACAATGCCCCTGGGTTAACCCAATTTTATGGTTTGTATTTTTAAGTTCCACTTTAATTGCATTTAATTATATGAAGTAGTTAATATAGTTTATATATAATTATAATTTACATAGATATTCCATATCTATATATTCTAGGTCTTTAGACAAAGGGTAAATTTGCATGTCCAATTTGTGGTCCTAAGATAAAATCTCATTGCTCAAAAAGCTTAAGAAAGGAGGTGTTTGATGAGTATAGGAATTTCCTCTCTAAGAATAACAGGTATAGAACAACCAAAAAAAAACTTTTCAATGGGAAGCAGAAGACTGCATTAAAACCACGGAGAATGACACCTCACCTATGGAAGATGCAATAGAATATAAATTGTCATCATGGTACATATGGATCATCGTATATGAATTGTTATGTATTTTAATTTTTATTGTGAGTTGTTTACTGTAGTGGCCATATTTGATTTATGATGTGATTTAATTATAAACTAATATTCATGATTTCCATTGTGATCATGAAGGCATTAATGGGCTTCCACAAGGAATGAAAGGTTATCCTATACAATTCAACAAGTTTCCCTACTATGAGCACCTACAAATTTCTCATTTGTTTGATACAATGCATATTGGAAAGAATGTGACTAAAACATTATGGCGACTACTAGAGATAAGGAGGGAGAAAGATAAAATTGTGAAAGCTTGCAAAGACATTCAAGAAGGAAACCATGCAATGAAAGACGTCATCCAATTTCATAGCAATAGAGACCAAGTTAATATAAACTCAGTTTCGTGGATGTTTACAGAGCAGCAAAGCAATGTTGTCAAAGAAGTAATGCGAAAAATTAAATTTCCCACTGGATTTTGTGCGAAATTGAAGAATATCATAACAAAAAAGGTGATTTTGCGGGGGTCAAAACACATGATTGACATGTCTTCATCAAGGTAATTATTATTGTTCTATCCATATAATTTTTTTTTTCATTTTATTGCATAATATTGTTTCTTGTTTGTATACTCTTTGTTTAATAAATTGCATGGTTTGTATATCGATACATTATGTTCTACCTCTCTCTCTCTCCTGGACAACTTCGACAACAATGTCAAACAATTTATATATAATCTTGGTAAATACATTAGGTAACTAGCGATTAGTTGCTCATGCTTAGTGTTTCTTTAATTCTCTGTATAATGTATATTTGTTTTTTGTGCACTATTTCATTATATGTAATTTAATGTTTTTTTTTGTTAAATATTGTTATTGGTTTGCGTCACTTGTATATGGTTGAAATGTAAAGAAATACATAAAGAAGATATAAAGAATTGGAGGAGAGAAATTCCTCATCTCATGTTTGAAATGTAGAAGAATCTACCTTCAGCATTTTTCAATGCATAGGAACACTACCTCATACACCAAGTTGAGGAGATTGAGTTGTGTGGACCTATGCATTCAAGGTCCATGTGTATGGTTGAGAGGAACTTGAAATTTATGAAGGGTTTGGTGAGACAATGAGCACATGATGAGGGTTGTATAATGGAACGATATACGGTATACAAAAACATGTTGTATGTCAGTGAATATCTTCCTTTTAAAGCATCAAATCTCAATTTACGTCGCATTTGTGATCCAGACTCCAATCAAAAATTTGAAGGGGAGCAACTGAAGGGGAAAGGTAGATTGAGGAAGGTTAAAGGTAATTATTAGCTAGTGGACGCTTATTATATCGTTCATATTCTAATTGCATTTTATAGTTATTGCATCAATTAAGAGAATATACTTCGTTCAGGAAATTTACATATGTCTTTCATTTTAATGATTATTGTCATCAAGAAGTTGGTCCAGAATGGGATGCAATTAATTTATACATCGCAAACAATATTGAATGGATGAAGGTATGGACTGAACAATGCGAACAATTGGGTCATGGAATATCATGGGAAGGTGTGGCTTCATCGATAAAAGAAACACATCGCAATGGAGATAGAAATATTACAGAAAGGGAAATCGATTTAGCATATGGCTTAAAAGATAAAATGGAAAGCATATTAATCAATCACTCTAAATATTTTATTTTGGAAATTACATTTTGACATACATGTTTTTCTTTTCCATGTATTGTTGTATAACTATTAAATCGTTATGTAATCTTTTCATGTATTGTTTGTTGCAGGTAAAACACCATAATGTTATGGTCTACAATGGTTATAGATATTGCATCAAAAAATTGTATGAAACAAAGAAAACATTAGATTGTGGGATATCTGCATTCTTTGAGGTGACCAATGTTTCATCTAGAAGTGATAGAAATCCAGAAATCTCAAAAAATCGATACTATAAGTGTGTGGAAGATATCCTATAGTGTGACTTTAAATCCTTCAAGGTAGTTGTATTCATTGTCAAATGGTACAGGTTATGATTGAATCAATGTGATCCCGATAGAACTTTTATTGAACATGATAATGGATTTACCATGGTAAATACTAGGTTGTTTGAGCCAGGAATAGATCCCTATGTTCTTCCAAGCCAATGTGAACATGTATTTTACTCGGAGGTTCCAGGTAATTAGGGTTGGTCATTTGTTGTGAGACACGATCCAAGGGGAAGGTCGGTAAAGTATAACCTAGACGATGGTAATGAAGAGGGTTCTCTGGAAAAAAATATGATAATGAAGAGCATGATCAACATGAGTTAGATTATGATGATGATCCAATAGAAGATGTCCAAGAATGAGTTGAATTAGATGATGTAGCATACAATTCCCATGAAGATTATACCGATGATGACACGGTTAGCGTAACTGACTTAGATGATGATGATGATATGGCCAATCCTTACAATGTTGACTCTGGATATGATGATATAGATGATGACTTGGATGAAGAAGATGATGAAATATATTGAAAGGTAAATATTTGATTAGACCTATTCTTTTATCTTATTTTTTTTAAAAAGAGTTGCTAACATGATCATCATCATCATGTTGATCATCATCATCATCGTCAGCACCATCATCATCATCATCATCATCATCATCATCATCATCAAGAGCATCATCATCATCATCATCATCATAATCAGGTACCATCATCATCATAATCATCATAATCATAATCATCATCATTATCATTATGATCATCATAATCATCATCATCATATAAATCATCATACTCATCATAATCATAATCATCATCATCATCATCATCATCATCTTCGTCACTATCATCATCATCGTCGTCAGCATCATCATCATCATCTAGAGTGTCATCATCATTATTATCATTATCATCATCATCATGACCCTCATCATCATCATCATCATTATAATCATAATAATCATCATAATCAGGTATCATCATCATCACCATCATCACCATCATTATAATCATCATAATCATCATCATCATCGTAACCATCATAATCATCGTATTCGCACTCATCACCATCATCACCATCACCATCTTCATCATCATCATCATCTTCATTATCACCATCACCATCATCACCATCATTACCATCATGATAATCTTCATCATCATCACCATTATCATGATGTTCAACATCATTGTCTTCGTCATGATTATGTTCATCATCACCATCATCATCATCATCACAGTCATCATCGCCATTACCATCATCATCATCTTCTTCATCGTCGTTAAATGGATTATGATGGTTATTACTTATTAGGGGTTATATATTTAGAGTTCATGATCATGATCATCTTCATTGTCATCATCATCATCATCATTGTCACTATCATCATCATCATCATCGTCAGCATCATCATCATCATCATCATCATCATTGTCATCATCAAGAGCATCATCATCATCATTATCATTATCATCATCATCATGAACCTCATCATCAACATCATTATAATCATTATAATCATAATAATCATCATTATCATCATCACCGTCATCATTTCCATTACCATCATCATCATCTTCTCCATCGTCATTAAATGGATTATGATGATTATTACTTATTAGGAGTTATAGATTTAGAGTTCATCACCATCATGATCATCATCATAGTCTTCATCATCATGAACCTCATCATCATCATCATAATCATCATCATCATGACCCTCATCATCATCATCATATAAATCATCATAATCATCATAATCATAATCATCATCATCATTGTCATCGTTATAATCTTAATAATCATCATCGTCATAATCATCATCTTCATCATCATCATAATCATAATGATGATCATTATCATTATGATCATCATAATCATCATCATCATCATGACCCTCATCATCATCGTCATATAAATTATCATAATCATCATCATCATCGTAATAATCATAATCATAATAATCATCGTCGTCATCGTCGTCGTCATCATCATCATCATGATAATATTCATCATCATCATCATTATCATGATGTTCAACAGTATCATCTTCATCATCATTATGTTCATCATCACCATCATCACCATCATCATCATCATCATCACCGTCATCATCACCATTACCATCATCATCATCTTCATCATCGTCTTTAAATGGATTATGATGGTTATTACTTATTAGGGGTTATAGATTAAGAGTTCATCACCATCATCACCATCGTCATCATCATCATCTTCTTCATCATCACCTTCATCACCATCATCTTCATCACCATCATCATCATCATCACCATCGTCACCATCATCACCATTATCTTGATCATGTCGATCATCATCGTCTTCCTCCTCCTCCTCCTCCTCCTCCTCCTCCTCCTCCTCCTCCTCATCATCATGTTCATTATTTTCCTCCTCCTCCTCCTCCTCCTCCTCCTCCTCCTCCTCCTCCTCATCATCATGTTCATTATTTTCCTCCTCCTCCTCCTCCTCCTCCTCATCGTCTTCATCATCTTGACCCTCATCATCATCGTCATCGTCTTCATCATCATTGTCTTCATCATCATTCAAATATATAACAGGTTGAAGTTTCCATATGTTTTTATATATCTACCTTCTAATTATTAATTCAATATATATTTAGTAAAAAGTAATAAGGATTAAAAGAAATTTAAGCATGAAATAAAGAGTAAAAAATAAAATGGATTGTAGTAATATAAACATACTATGATTTTGATCTTCTTTAGTCTTTTTATTTTCCATTATTTTTGGTTTGAAATCTAGTTAAAAATTGGAAATTGAGAAGAATGGTTGGAATTCAAAGTATAAGTTTTTGGGGTTGCATAACTTAGATACAATAGGGGTATTTGAGATGGATGAATTGGTTTATGCATTCAATAATGCAATTTAATCAACTAAAAATTTCAATTTGACCAAAAATAGTGTAGTCAATTGATGATGATAGAAAAAAAAGATCCAAATAGCATAGAATTTATACTACTTACTTGAACTATGCTCATTTATTTTAGTATATATATTTTATAATTGTTGAGGAGAAAACATATATTTTATAATTGTTATTTTACTTTGTTTATTATATAGTTGGATAATTTTCCATATATCAGTTTTGTGGTTTCAAATTTTAGATTTAATTTTTTAACTTTATAAATGTGACATTTAAAACTTTAAATATACTAAAATTAAATAGCTTAACTCTAATGGTTGAGTGTTGTGAATTGTAAGTAAAAAGTTGTGAATTAAATCTTGAAGTTGGTTACCTTTGTGAATATTATAGGCCTCACTTAATTAACTTATATAAAAACTATTTCAATTCAATATTACCAATTTGTTAATTAAATTCATGTTTTAAATTCAATATTACCAAATTGTTGGTTAAGTTTATGTTTTATATAATCCAAGAACATGAAACAAAACAAAAAAGTAAATAAGGGTTATCCTTAAATTTGTAGCAATTTTTTACTTTTTATATATAAAAAATGCAAGAATTAATAACTTATAGCAAAGGACAAAATTCTTATCCATCATTTTTAAATTATTAAATTAGATTCGAGATGGTTGGTTTTATGGTCCCACTCACCCGCTTAAGGTTAAGTGAGAAATCCCACTCACTAAAAGGTAAAGGACATGCAATATATAAGTTAATACAAGTCATCCCCCAAACATGGTTAGGGTATATAGGTCATTCCAAACTTATCTGGGTTTAAATAAGTGAACACACTAAGATTAAGCATTGAATATGAAGGAACAAAATGAAAGATAACATATATATTACATGACATTGATTCAACAACAAACATTTACATAGATGCCAACATACCCATCTACAATAATCTATGCATTAAAATATATGACATTAATACATGTCAGAACTACAACACTTGGGCAGCTGCCAAGCTACCAACATAATCATCTATGAATTATGAGTTCATATAGTGAAATTTTGGTAGAATATAACAATGAATTTTACTTTTACTCTAAAATTCATGCAAAGTATATTTTGTCTTCACTCCTTCAAAGTCTACCGACCTCCACAAAACATTAACAATGAGTTATATGAGAGAAATACTAACTCCCTCTCGTAGCCATTCTAGGACACATCATGAAGAAAACCTTCCCACCCAATGTCTAGTTTCAAATGATACCAAGAAAATCATGGAAGAATACATTTACAAATCCATAAGCATCAAGGGAGGCCCAAAGACGATGATGATCAACATGATGAAGATGATGGTGGTGATGCCCATGATGGTTATGATGATGATGATTATGATGATGATGAATACAATGATGATAAACATGATGATGATGATGAAGATGATGGTGATGATGGTCATCATCATCATTTCCATAATCATCATCATCATCATCATCATCACTGTTATCATCGCCATTACCATGATGATGATGATGATGATGATGATGTGGGTCATGATGATGAAGACGATGATGATCAACATGATGAATATGATGTTGATGATGGTTATGATGGTTATGATGATGATCATGATCATGACTATCATGATGATGAATATGATGATGATCAACATGATGATGATGATGATGAATATGATGGTGATCATCATCATTTCCATAATCACCATCATCATCATCATCACCATAATCATCTTCGTTACCATCATGATGATGATGATGATGATGATGATGATCATGATGATGAAGAAGATGATGATGAAGACAACGAACATGATGATGATGATGATGACGATGACGATGACAATGATGATGATGATGATGATGATGATGATGATGAGGGTCATGATGATGAAGATAATGATGATGAAGATGAAGATGACAATGATGATGATGATGATGATGGTGATGATGATGATGGAAATGATGATGATGATGATGATGGTGATGATGGTGATGATCATCATTTCCATCATCATCATCATCATCATCACCATCATCATCACCATTACCATCATCATGATGATGAAGACGATGACGACAACGATGATGATGATAATGAGTGTCATGATGATGAAGACGATGATGATGAAGATGACGACAACGACGACGACGACGACGATGATGATGATGAGGGTCATGATTATGAGGATCATGATGACGATGATGATAAACATGATGATGATGAAGATGATGGTGATAATGGTGATCATCATCATTTCCATAATCATTGTCATCATCGCCATTACCATCATCATCATCTTCATTTTCATCATCATCCACATCTCCATTTTCATCATCATCATCATCATCATCGTCATCGTCATCTACATCATCATCATCTTCATCATCATCATCATCACAATCATCATCATCATCAACTTCACCATCTTCATCATCATAATATTCATCTTCATCAACCGCAATCATCATTGTCATTGTCATGATCATGATCATCATTGTACTTGTTTTCATCATCTTCACCATCATCGTCATCTTCATCATCATTGTCATATCTCCCTCGTAATAGAAATCTCAACATGTGGTGAAAATTGCCTTACTTCAAAACCAAGATAAGAAAATCAAATAATACCAAATGATTGATAAGAACATAAAGGTAAGTACATGGCACATTAGATGGCACATTAGATGGCGGATTAGATGGGTAATTACATGGCACATTATATGGAACATTAAGTAAGTAGATGGCACATTAGATGGGTAAGTACACACATTAAATGATTGATATCAACATAAAGTCTAGACAAGACATTTGTTTTAAATAACGCATTCAATGATTGACATCGTTCTTATGGCCATTGTCAACTTAATAAAACACATATACCATTATCTACACCAGCATCACTATTTTTCGACCTCTCACACCTACGAAAATTGCCATTACAAAGTATTGTCCATCCTTCGGCCCTTTGACGAGTATTGTCGACCTCTCACGCCTGCGGAAATTTCCATTATAGTGTTTTTCCCATCCTTCGGCCCTCCAACAAGTAAGGTTTCAAAGGGAGATTTCTACAACTTTCTTTATAGTTACTAAGGGCCAATGATTTGGAGAGAGCCATTACGTTGACTATGAAGGGCCAATGACCGGTAATTCAGTTACCAACCTTTCATTCAATGCCCTATATAATTAGGGGTTTAATTGAGTAAGTTGTAGGTGTTTTCTTAAGTGTTGGTTGATGATTATTGGAGCTAGGCTGTGACTATTTGAAGGTTGCTAGATATGGCTTGTGACTGTTTCAAGGCTGCTAGGGCTGGGTTGTGACAGTTTGAGCATGACTAGGTTGGGTTATAACCCTTGTTGACCTGCTAGTGTTTGGTTGCAAATGTTATGATTATGTTAAGGTTGATATATGACCATCATGGAAACCAACATCATTAAAAATAGATTATGGATTTATGGGAATGCTCCCTTGGTGAATACGACGCATTTCTCCACCATCAAACCTCCTTGTCCCTCCAAACTTGGGTTATTTTCGACTATAAAGCATCAGGGTCTCTAAATCAACTGATGCCACCTACCTTTATTGATTGACCTATTGGAATGGTCGCCTTACCATATTACTTGGATCCTAATTCCTTATTTTTAGGAGTTAAAACCCTAGCGTGTTCACACAAAGGTCCCTCCCTATCAAAACTGGACGAATCTAACTAATAAAAATAGGATTCATGGAGAGGAATTTCTTTAGAATTCCCTTGTTGTGTATGCTAGCAAGCATACACAGTCAATAAAATTTGTTGTGTATGCTTGCTAGCATACATAATTTCCACTTGGGTATTGATAGTGATAAAACAAAATGAGCATGCAATTTCCCATGTGTCATTCATGCTTAGTGTAACACTCCACTTGGGGCTTTGTTATTGACTTATTCCATCCAAGTTATTGAGTGTCTTTGTAAGGTATCACTCTTAGAGAAAAAAATGTAGTGATTATTAGTTAGTGTTATGCTATCTATGTGAAGTATCTTGAAATAATGAGTATTTTTTATTATAACAATGTTTGTTCTCAACGGATGCATGCACTAGGGTTCCTAGGTTTGTGGGATGCAAGTGAAGAGTGTGTGAAGCTTGTGTGATGTGATTTTTTGGGATTGGATAGTGCTGTGATCCTTATATATTGATGTTGATCTCCTTGAAGAGGATTTTTTAGCTTGGTCGGATACCTTGATAGGGCTTTCTATTATAATTAGTTAGGGGTTGCACTGATTGTGGATTCCCTAGATAGGGTTTGGGTTTCATTGAGAGTCATTTCTTGTGATGAATTGGACTTGTTGTACCATATTGGTATTATATGAGGTATTTAGCATGACTTAGATGAGACTGCATATTTGAAAGGCATTATTATATATCTAATGTTAATGAATTCAGTTTCATGTATGCATACCATACATGTACTATTTAAGGGTTTTTGTATTGATTTAGCATGAATTAGATGAGACTACATATTTCAAAGGTGTTATTATATATCCAATGTTAATGACTGAAATTTCATGTATGCATACCATAGATTTACTAATAAATGGTTTTTGTATTGATTTACTGTTGAAGTATGTCTCCATTGTCTATTTATTTGAACTTGCCTACCATACTAGTTGGATAATTTAATGAATATTTTCAAGTGGTTACTAAATATTTTTATTTTGGTCTTAACACTCAAATTTCTATGAGATAGACCTATGATCAATATCATTGGAGTGTGTTGAAATTTATGAATTGGTTAAAGTGCATATTTCTTGGAGAAATTTTCCTTGTTCACAAAATTCCTACATTTATTAGTTGACCCATAAAGGAATTTATAAGTGCACAATGTAACCCAATTCTTGTGAGGCTTTCACATTTTATCTCCCCTTCCTCTTGGGTTCCCACCACCAATTTCGCTGCAACACCCACTTTAGCTCTTATTTTAGATTGGCTTGAATCCTTCATGACCAATACTTGATTTTCCTTATATAAATATTGCTTAGGATTACAACCTATCTACATCTCTATCCATTTTTCTTTCTCCCATGAATATTCTAACACTTATAATTCCAAAGACGAAGGACCAATAAATGTTGACTAAATATTTTAGGATCAAGCACTGTTTAAGGGCCCTATAATGTTGAGCATCATTTGAAAAATATCTATAAACATTACTGCAATCAATAGGAGTAAACTTAGCACTTAATTATAACAATGATTTTTAGTTAACTTAAGAAAAAATATTTCTCTCAGATACAAGTCATCTCTCAATTAGCAAAACTAGTGCTTAATATAACAATTTCATTCCTAAACCATTAAGCCATGCACCACTAGGAAAACCCATCAAAACATGAGAAATTGATCTTTGGCATGCCACTTCCACCTAATTATTCAAACTTATAAAGAAAATTCTCTCTTTCATGTTATCACATCCCAACCGACATTTGCTTTTGAGAATGTTTTTATTCTCTAGTGTGGTAATGATTTTCAAAATGTTCTTATCACCTTCAAATTTATGAATCCATATCATGATTAATAAGAGTTTTATGGTATTTATTCATGAAGCCTTTTGTATATGTAACATAACATTTATCCCTAAAGTGTTGAGGCCCCCCTACATACTAACTCTCCCCTCTTAAAATAATCAAAAGAGAATTTACCTCCCTTAAGAACCAATGCCTCCTTGGATAGACAATCTCATGCAACATAGCAGTACAAATTTGGAAATTTGGGTATTGACTCAATGCTAGGTCAAGAGATGTGTCAAGATCCACTATTGGATGAAATGGGTTTATGAGTTCAATTGGTTGAGTCTCAAATGGTGTACCATATTGATGTGATGGAGCAACTAATTTGATGTCATATGAATCAAAATTGAGTATGTGGTAAGTTCATTTTCCATACTGGGAAGGAATGGAAGGTGCTGTGGTAAGTTCATTTTCCAGAATGGGAAGGAATGGAAGGTGATTGTGTATGCATGCTTGATGTGTATGCTATAAATCATACACAATCAATAAAATTTGTTGTGTATGCTTGCTAGCATACACAGCAATCAAGCAAATTATTTTGTTGTGTATGCTAGAAGGCATACACAACAAAAAAATTTGATTTCTTTGATGTGTATGCTAGTAAGCATACACAGTCAATAAAATTTTATGTGTATGCTTGCTAGCATGCACAACAAAAAAATTTGATTGCTTACTGTGCATCAACTTTCTTAATGTTCTTGGAGGATCAACTTTGAGATTCAAGGACTAGAGCCTAGAGGAGGTAGGCATAGAGTTCTATTGATGAATATGATTCTAATATAGGAAATGATTCTTCGACATGTATGATTTATGATTTATTCACAATCATTTTTTTAAATGTCCTTTCTCATCAAAAAATATTCCCCATTTCCCCATTTTCTGCAACTTAGAATCTAACCATAACCCTAAATCTATAAGATGAACCCTAAATTCATGCTTCTAGGTGTTCAACTAATACCACTAATGTAGTTGCACATGACCTTGAGGAGTTCAAGCTTGAGCGAGATGATTGTTCCATTGATAGTCTTGATTCTAGTTATAGCAGTGGTGATAAGTTTGATTATTGATCATTTTGATCAATGATGTGTATGATTCATGATCATTGATGTATTTGTATGATATTGGCATCATAGCATGTTGTTGTTTTTTACTCTACAAACCATTTAGGTGTCATTAATTATTTAATTTGTTCTAGATATGTATTGCATTGTTGCACAATACAATTTGTGTTATCTTGATATATTCACCCTCTAAGATATATACATGACTAGACTTTTGATATTTTGTCTCTAATGTTTTGAAATCATGGATTATGACCTTTAAATTATTGTTTTTTTTTAATTTAAAAATTTAAGCATTTTTTAGTATATGGAGTCAATAATTCAAATGAGTTGAGTCATTATTGATTCAAAGTATTAGTGAAAGTTGTTAGAATAATCAACCCATAGTTTACCCACTTAGACATTAATTCCATTATTTTTGTCTTATTTGCCTAGTTCATGTGTCCCACCTTGTGCAAGTTGCTATTTGCCTATCCATAATGGTCAAACTTGCCTTATTTGACTCATGTAGCGCATGGGAGAGCTAAAGGAATCAATTCTGCTTTATTCCTGGCCTCCTAGGCGCCCTTCTACTTTTTCTGCTTTATTGCCTGCCTCTTGATGTATTCTATTTATTCAGCAACCTATGTTATTACAGGGTTGGCTATTGTACACTCAGTTAATACAATTTAGTGTTACAGCTCCATATTCAGTCTCTTTTGTGAGCAATTTTGCATGATCAATTGATAATTGTTGTGAGTAAAATTAATCTATTGCTGGCCTTAATTTCCACAAAAGTTCCTAGTAAAAGTTGACCCATGACTGATTTGGACTCTTAGAGTTCTTAAAACATCGATAGGCATTGGGAGAGTACATTAGTATCTTTGCTTGATACATTAATTGCTAATAATTATGTTGATATTTAAATGAATGTTGTTTTAGGGCTGCTTGAGGCCACAAACAGACCCAGAATTTCCCATAGTGCTGTAAAAATGGTATAGAACTGTCTAAAAAGTAATATTTGTCATAGGACAAAGATTTATAGAATGCCTTTGCTTGTAATTGGTAATAACCCCATTAAGTTGGGATCACTTAGAATACTAGGCAATATTGGGACACAATATACTACAGAAGATGGACGAGAAAATGGCTCAAATGAAGACTAGACTAAAGGAAGATAAAAATTGTTGAAATAACTATAACAATACACAAGGGGACTTACTTCCCTATAGTTGATTTATTGGTGTCTCAAGCCCATATTGATGAAGAAATGGTTTCCTAGAAGATCAAGTTTAAACTCTTCCTAGATTAACCAGTTTCATAAAAAGGAACTATAAAGATAACCTAAAAGTTGCTTTATATATCTTTTCCCATGAATACGATATAGTAGTGATCCAGATGACATGACAAATGGACACCAATAAATTTCACCTAGAACATAGCACAATTGCTTCTCAACTCACAAAATTAGCCCAGAATTGGCTTTCTGCTGATTCTTTTCTCCTAAAACATGCCCAGAAGTACTGTTCAATTGCATAAGTCAGCCCAAAATATGGATAGGAGGTTTCTTTCTGTTGCTATACATGAGTTCAAGCACCAATAAAATCCAATTCAAACTTTTTCTTGCACCCTTTTTCCCATGAAAGATGGCACCATAAAATTATTAATATATAGGGGCGTAAGATTTCACTGTTATGCATACATATTATGTTGATTTCTTGGGATTAAACCACATGGAAGAATTTAAAATTGTCTGACACTAGTGAATCAATTTCTTCTCAACCCCCATATGGGCCTTAAAAATTAAGAAGATGTAACTATTTACCTAATCTGTGACTATGGAAAATTATGCATAGGCCTGAAAATACTACAAATGAATTGGAAAATACTACAAGTCATCAATAGGTCATGATGGGTGGTAAATTGGAGTTTTGTTGAGCTAAACTGGGCTAATTCCTAGTGATCAACATTCCAAGCACATCGTTGCCTCTTAAGCATTAGTAAACAGTATCTAGGTCTAGTACTGTTTTGAATAATTCTGGGAGCCTTATTATAAGTCCTAAGTCAGTTTTGTTTGTAAAGGCAAGTAGTAGGAGGCTTGGTTTTCAATTATGGCCAGCAAACTATGCATGTTTTCATTTGTCTCTCTTTCTTCATAACAACAGTCAACAACATTTTAGGGCATCTCCGATTTGAGTTTTGGGCATGGAAGAGACCTGCAATATGGTCCATCCTATGGCATAAATGCATCAATACATTGAGTTTGTCTTCCAACACAAGGGGTGCACAGAGGTTACATGATCAATATTTCTCTGTCTGTTTTGGGTAATCTTTGACACACCATCAATGATGGACCTATAGCATATTCTCCATTATATGGTCTCTGAGGAATATTTAGTGTGCATAGCAGTGATTATTGGTGAGAGATATTGTATTTTGATAACAAGAGCCAACTGGAAGTGTAGAAAAATTGTTACTGAGGTGACAGTGGGTGACATCCTTAGGTTATTCATTTTTACCAAAACTTGCAAACCCTAATTTCCCTATTGTTTGTCTATTGTTATCTCTCATATACCTCTCAACGTTTGGTTGTAACCCTAAAGGATGTAAGTTTCCCATTCCATTCATGAATTATTCCATTCAATTGAACCCTAAACATGAATAATTCCATTCAATTCAACCCTAAATGATGGATCCAGATGCAACTGATACAACCTCAAAACCATAATGTCTATCGGGACAAGATTCGGACGGGAGTTTGTTGTGATGAGTTGGAATTTTTTCTAAGTTATATGTAAGCCTACGAGTGTAGGGTAAGAAGAGAGGAGTGTCCAAGAAAATGAATAATCGGACCAATGTAGACTGGAGAACTAACCTAGAAGTTGTGTGATCAGGTTGGTGTAGTGTTAGAAGCTCGCAGAATGTGAACTTGTCTATAGAGGTTGGAGAAAGTAATGCATTTTGTCAGATATTCAACATATATGCTATACCACCGACATCTTAAATTCATTTATATAACTTTAGCCATGTCTACAGGGAGCACAATATGAGTGCAGACCATTTATCCAAGGAAGCATTGAATATGAAGGTTGGCCTCCTCTCCTTCTCATAACTTTTAGAAGGAGAAATCATTGAGGAAGGCATGATGCATTTAATTTAAGAGCCTTTTGATTTGTGCAACATAGTCTTTTTTTGTTCTTTCTACTATGGGATACATCAACATGTTTCTTGTTTTAGCTGGGGATATAGAGTTTCTTTTCATTCCCTCAGGGGTGTGTTTTCTCCACCCTCGATGCGTCTTTGAATAAGTTGTTTGGGATCCTTATGTTCTCCGTGTGGTATTGCTACTTTAGTCATATTGGGATTGTGGGTTTCATCCCTCCGCTTGAGATATGTTTTGATACTTATGATCTCCACTCGTTAATGGACTGACTTATTTCCAGGACTACGTAAAAGTTAGTTTTTATTCACTACTGAATATCAAGATGGAACACCTATTTTTCTTTTGAAAAAAAGATACATAATATTTGTAAATGATTTTATCACATATATTAAGATCCATAAACTGGGGCTTTTATATTTTTGGGTGAGGAAACAAACTAAATTAAAATAGGTACACCTAAGAATATTGTAAAAAACATAGTTTGTATTTTGAGATTAATTGGCTCAAGCATTTGATATGGAACGACTTGAATCATTTGAAGCATTTGTTAAAGGACTATGTGTTGAATTGCTATACTAGGGAATTATTGATATTATTCAGGATAATGATATCAACATTATTTCATGCTTATATAAGTCTTTCCAAGTTTTTTTCTGGTATTTTGCTATAACTTGCAAATTTGTTTTCCGGTCATGGTGCAAGTAGAACCAAACATGTATTTTTCATACCTGTCTTCCTCCTGTGAGGGGAGTTTGGGAAGGCTAGAGGAAAGTGAGACATCAAGTAGGTCTATAAGGGCTAGATCAACCAGATGTCATAAGATGAGAAGAAAATTAAATAAAAGGATGGAGTCATGTTCCTATGATGATTAGACAGTAGGATACATCGAGGTGCCCTTAGGGTACAAACACTTAGTGAAACAATGGGTTCCTAGGGATATTCCTCAAGTAAACACTAATTTTTGTGTGAATGACAGGACATATAGAATTGCATCTTCATCATTACATGGATTGGGGTTGTTTTGCATGGATGGAATAAAGTTTGGATACAACAGAAGTACAAAATTGATGGAGTACATTGAACTTTCTTACAACTACAGTGATTGGATCTGATTGGTCCAATATACACAAAGTATACGTAGATATGGGTTGTCAGCAAATTATATACAACTGATAGACAAATCTCATGTAGCATAATGTTTATTTTGTTATGTATTTTTTCGTTTTTATGTTTGCGTTCATGATGATAATGTTGTGTACTTTTTTTGTGAGTTGATGTTCAGGGAAAGTCCCCAACTATTGATCAAGCAACTAGAGCCTCTAGAAAAACTGTAAACCTAAATGTAATTCCACATTCTAAATACTTCAAAATTGTACACATATAAAACATGCAGCATAATGTTTATTTTTGTTATGTATTTTTTTAGGTTTTAAATATTGCGTTCATTGTGATAATGTTCTCTACTTTTTTTGCAGGTGGTTGATCAGGGTAAGTCCCTAGATATTGATCATACCACAGCCTTGTCTAGGCATCAGGTAATCCTAGATGTAATCCTATGAATCTATCATGATAGACATTTTTTGTTAATATAATCTTTTGCGTAGAATATTGCTTCAAAGACTAAGAAAAGTTTTATATATTTCTATTGCATATAGGGGATTCAGTTTATGAAACACCAACTCAGCACTCTTTACAGTTTGAGGTTTCCTAGTTGATGAAAGATAATGAAATTAGTAGGTCTGCAGACCCATCAAGGGTGATACAGAATACCATGGAGAAAAAAATGAGGAACTGCTTCTTCTGGCATTGACAGTTCCACCAACAGAAGAGATCAAATCAAAGATTCAATTGTTGTTACAGAGATGTCAAAAATTGCAAGTAAGTTCCCAAATAATAATGTAAATTCATTTAGAACTTTATAATTTTTTTATCTTATATGATATTGAACTTATAATACAATGATTTTCATTTACAGGAAGTTATGTAGCTTTATAGTGGTGGTCAAGGTGTTGTTGGTCCCAATGACCAAACCACTCCACGTACACCACATACTTCTCCCTTATTGTCCATTGAACAATTGGCTACACTCTCTACGACAGCCCTGAGGCTAGCAGGGGCTATTAAATCGAGCACATAGATCTATGGAAAAACACACCGTTCATAAGATAGATCACACAATTTATTCAGTTATTGAAGAATGAAATATTGCAAAAATGGCTTGCAGTTGTGAATGCTTTTCATTAATCAAAGAGTAATTAGATAATAATTACAATGAAGTACAATGGCTTAAATATCCACATGTAATTCGAATCCACATGAGAAAATTCGAATTGATTAGACTCTACTTGACTGTAGGTAACTACGACCTTGTCTAAATCACTATCAGAGGACTCAATAGTTAGCTGACCTTGTCTAAACCATTACTAGAGTTCAAATGAGTTCTAAAACACAACTCAAGTGTCTACTTCAGTGTTGACTGAGGCTAACTGACTGTGGTAAGTGAGAAATGAGCATCTTCCGCATGCATCCATGCAAACCTAGCTCTAAATGAATGTAGAGGACTAGAACTGAATGTAACTGACTCCTAACTCAACTTGACTAGTCACCAACTCAAATAAACTGACCTTGGTTGATATCGACACCCCCAGTGGCTCCTAAATTATAGGGATTGGTCTAGGAGGCTCCTAAAATAATACATACAAGTGAAATCAGTGGCATTAGGCCTCAATTAGTGTTCCCCACACTTTAGTAACTGAAACATGTGCCCCGATTATGCCAAGTGGACCCAATGGTGCTAGTAATTAAAAATAGACTGGGTGGACTCTCGATTTAGACATGACTCGTGATTTAGACATATGACCGAATTGAATAAGTGAGGATTAATAATCCTAATACCCCCCCCTAAATACTAACTTGGACAATATGTGGGCCCTGGTAACTAAAACCATAGGTCACCCATTACATCAAGTAAAGCAAAGTAGTTGCTCAATACAAGGAGCTGGGGAAAAAACACATAGGAAAAAATCGTCCCCTCTAATTAAGCAAGTATGATCAGGATCAATCTGGTTCTTCAATGCACATGTATCCTAGGGCCTGGCATGTGAACCTCTCCATAATTATTTATGGAGGAATCTTACTCTTTGGAAGAAGATTGATATGCTCAACTAAATCAGAAATGTAGACAGCTGCCGGATGAAGATTCGACCCATGTAGAGCAACTGAAGTCAACTGATAAGTGAGAAAATGTTCTTGAGGATTCAAAACATGTGAGGAGCACTCAATAAATTGACATCTTGCAGACATGAACAGAAAAACATGAGTGGTAAAATCATCCCCAACTGTTAGGAGCAAGTGTTCAGGAGGATGTAGAATGTCTTCCTCTTTACTATTTATGTGAGGAGATGAGCATGTGATCAATGGTAGAGAAGAATTAGGACTATTGAGAGAGAATTTTTGAGATACATAGTCTGATATATCTTCTGAAATATCTAATGAATCACATAATAAAATATCATCAACCTCATAAGAGGAAACTAACACCAAATCCCAAGCAGCAGTTTGAAGAGAAATTGCGATACTTGAATTTTCACACTGGAATTGGTGAGAGCAGCTACAAGCATGACTAAAATCTCTTGGATCTAAAAATTTGAACCAAATAATATCAGATCATAAATTAAATCAGATCTAAATAGGTTCACAACATATCCAAAACTGTGAAATGAAATCAAATCCCCAACAATAGTTTTGTAGGAGACTTGCGGTACTTGTTTCTTCCCACCGTTGATGAGAACAACTACAAGCAATACTGAAAGATTATGAATTTGAAATATTGAACCAAGAAATATCAGATAATATCCAAATAATATCATACCAGATCCAATAAGGTTCATATCAGATCCAATAGTATGGTCCACCGAGACGGTAGATGCACAGTTTTCTTCTTCTTCAAAATTCTAAATTTTGGTGCATGCAATCCTGCAAGAATTTGTTAGAAGATCTAGATCATGGAGAGAAAATGGATCACTCTGTAAATCCAATATTTCTTCCAAAATATACAAGGTATTACATATTTTCACACCAACAGCAACATTAGAGGGAGAAAAATCAAATTTCTCTTCACTTTCGGACGCAATTACCGACAAATTTTGCACATAATTCAAAGGAAAATCACCGGTGAATGTTTGCATGGAAGTGCAACCGTGTTTTTATTAAATATTAAATATTCAAATGTATTCTTCTATTTCATCCATATGAGGATTTGATATTTCATATATCTCATTAACTTCCATAGCATCAGGAGAAGGAGTCACTGCAACGAGACTGTCTTCAATTCGAATTGACTGTGTAGAATATTTTGCTTCTTCTTCATTTTGAACAACTTCATCAAAGAGAGTGGAAGCCAAGTATTTTGGATTTAGAATGATTATGGTACTGAATATTCTCTCCAATTTTCTATTATGATCCTCATCAATCATTCCAAATGATTTGTCCAATATTTTCCAGAGATCCTTTGGGTTTTCAACAGATTTTTTGAGGTAGCGCATGCTAGGAGAAAGGGCCATACACATTGTTCCATAAGCTGCATCACATTAATTTATCTAGTCATCCTCTCTCTCAAAGGACTCTTCACCACATCCAATAGACATCTCATAAATATCTTGTCTCTTTAGAGATGTAATCATCTTCATATTCCATTCTGAATAGTTTGTGAATAGGGTGAGAAGAGGAACTGATGAAGCCATTCGAAGTTGTACTTGCAAATACAAAAAAGACAAAGTAAGGTCGAACAGCTTGCACATTTCAGGTTTTCATCACACCCAACATAATTGATCAAGCAATCTTGATCAACAATTCCTTAACTTGGGGTATTAAGTGGTAAACCTTCTGCTTTTGGTGTAGAGTTGGAAGGAGAAATTTTGCTCAAAAATGATCCAGTAGGAGATCTAAGGAGGAGAAGTTCCTTGTCCACCAAGGATCTGATACCATATTAAATTGAGAACATAGATCTATGGAAAACACACACAATTCACAAGATAGATCACACAATTTACTCAGTTATTGAAGAATGAAACAGTGCAAAAATGGCTTTCAGCTGTGAATGCTTTTCATTAATCAAAGAGTAATTAGGTAATAAGTACAATGAAGTACAATGGCTTAAATAGCCACATGCAATTTGAATCCATATGAGGAAATTCGAATTGATTAGACTCTACTTGATTGTAGGTAACTAAGACCTTGTCTAAATCACTGCCGGAGGACTCAATAGTTAACTGACCTTGTCTAAGCCATTACTGGAGTTCAACGAAGCTCTAAAACACAACTCAAGTGTCTACTTCAGTGTTGATTGAGGCTAACTGACTATGGTAGGTGATAAATGTGCCTCTCCTACATGTAGCCATGCAAAACCTAGTGCTAACTGAATGTAGAGGACTAGAACTTAATGTAACTGATTCCTAACTCATCTTGACTAGTCAGCAACTCAACTCAACTGACCTTGGTTGGTATCGGCACTCCTAGTGGCTCCTAAATTTTAGGGATTGGTGTAGGAGGCTCCTAAACTGATGCATGCAAGTGCAATCAGTGGTAGTAGGCCTTGATTAGTGTTCCCCACACTTTAGTAACTGAAACATGTGCCCCAATTAGGCCAAGTGGACCCAATGGTGCTAGTGACTAAAAATAGACTGGGTGGACTCCCAATTTAGACATGACTCCTGAATTAGACATCTGACCAAATTGGACAAGGGAGGAATAATAATCCTAATAGAGGGTGCATCCGATGTTGACCGACCCACAATCGATGCTGCAGAAGAAGGGGTGGACGTAAGATTAGATAGATAGGTGGATGCATTTCCTGGATCTTCTTGTGTCACTAGAATTGGTTCAATAGTAACAACATTTTTGGTGAACAAAGAAATCATTCCAATAAAGATAGAGAGGACTCTAGGTGATTATAGATTGTTCAATTTAGTTTTTATAATTTGTGTCTAATATACCAATACTATTTTTTAATGTTGACTAATGACGCCATTAATGTTTTGTAGGAAATGATGTATTTTATAAACATCTAAGTGATTTGTCCTTGGATATATTCAGGCCCACCATTTGCACAAGGTGAGACAAACAACAAAAATATTTAAAGGATGAGCTGACTAATCGCTTGGTTGGTCTGTTCGGAAAATATACCTTTGATATATCGAAGGTCCTATAGAAGGATAGAAAACATCTGAATATTTTTCGAGACCAGTATAGGGTTCACCTATTAAAGAACCCTAGGTATGAGCGCCCTCCAATGATTCCATCGAAGGAGTGGAAAGCTCTGGTGGAAGATGGAAAAGAGAAGGGTCTGAGAAAAGAAGGAAATATACCACCAGGAACAGGGAGGTATGCAATACATTCCAAAATGTAATGGTATGCCTTATTATTATTAGTTTTTATATCGAATTTGGAACATCAACTAACGTAATTCAACACTTGATTAGGCTTCCGGACACATCTAAGGCAACCAAGGAAAGAATGGAAAAAATTGGTCAACAAAAGCTTGGGCCTGGTGGTTATTCAAACTTGGTGGCCCGATATTTAAGTATCTAAAACCTGAAACTGCTTCCAAATAATATAGAGAAAATTATTTTCATTTTAATTTGGCAAAAAATGTAAAATTAATGACATCATGCAAATATGCAGGCCGATCGGTTCAAATAATTGCCCACCGAGGAAGACATGAAGTTTGGCTTCGAATAGGGCTTTGACGCCATTGTTGAATGCCGAAAAATATTTTCTGGGCATACTGCACGATCTTCTATTGATCCATCTAGTGCGCAGGTATATAAAAACTATATAGTTTAATGATAATTTATTAATGCTCATGCAATTTATTCATTATAAAAAATTAACATAAATTATTTATTCCTTTTTTAGCAGGAAAGTAATGATCCCGTTCATGTCATGGATGTAAACCAATCGGACGAAGATCATGATTCGATTCCTAGTAATGAATTTATTAACATGCTACTGTTTTGTATAGATAATTGTAGATGATGAACATTAATTCTAATACTACACAATTCAGTTGCAGAGCATGTAGATGTAGATAACACTGAACAGGTTGAGCCTGTACAGGATAATGATGAACATGCTGATGTGCCCATGCCAGGTAAAAAAAAACCTTTGTAATGTTTTTTTAAATGAATTACTTGTATTTATAAAAATAAACGTAAATTAATGAAAGATTTTGACATTATTGCAGAAATTCATCGCCCCTCGCTGCAAGTTCAACCTTGTGAGTAGTCTAGTAGGGAGACAGAGGATCAGATTCTAGAAGATGCGCTTCTGACTAATTATTTAAAGAGAAGAAAAGTAAAACAGAAGTGACTAAAGAAATTTTGAGAAATTTGTATTTATAATAAAAAAAATTACATGGTTTTTTCCTATGTTTCATGAATGAATGGTTAAATGAATGCTTTAATGAATGGTTTACTGATTTATTTTATCGGGTATTGACTAAATGAATTATTTAATGAATGGTTTAATTAATTTTTTTTTTAGCTGTTGAAATATTGAATTGTTTAATGAATGATTTAATGAAAGCTTATTTCAGCTACTGAGTGAAATAATTTCCAGTAAATTGTTATTTGCAACTAGATGCATTGGGTTTGGGGAATTGAGAGTGATGTGAGGAGAGGGGGGACAGTCCATAAGAGCTTCCACCTTCTCGTGGTTGGTCTTGTTTAGTAGAGAATATTAAATTATTCTCAAAACAGAGAGGAGCTAAATGAATGGTAAGGAATAATACATTAAAAACAGTTATTTCTATAATTTTAGTGTTTAATTTTACTATTGCTATTTGACTCCTCCATTGGAACTTGTTACAGATAGCATTGAGAAACATTTTCATATGTAATAGACAAAAAATGACATTTTTGACCTAATCAATGGCCTTATATACATAGTGTTTTTGGTTCTCCATGTTTTATGAGATGATCTATTATTAACAATTAATTTACTTGAATAGTTGAATGGTATTGTATTTTACATTGTAATAGTATTGTATTTATTTAGATTGGTTTTGTTATTTTCATAAACAAACAAATATTCATTTGATGGGTCCTAACATGAAATTATTGCAACAGGAAAAAATTTGAAGTATGTTGAATTATGTTTTGAAAGGTAGAGCAGAAGAAGACAGTGCGAAGCTCCACAAATCAAGGTAATTACGTTTTATTTTATTTGATTGAACTATGTATTGGGTATCTATGCATGTGCGCACACACACTTTTAGTTGATGATGGTGATTACCATACATTCAGGTGAACTTTGTTCTATCTGATTTATAAACTTACCTTAAATAGGTTGTATCAACACCATATTCTCCAAGAAAGAAACCCATAAGTCTTCTATAAATTTTATAGTGATGACCATAACAGGGATGATTTTAAGGAGCCATACTTAATTAAAAGTGTATAAATGTTGGAGAATCTCACCAATTCTTAAAACACCAACTATAAAATGTTTGGCAATATTTTTCAAAAATATTTTAATTTCCAAGGATTTTATATCATTTATATAATAATTTGGCGATTTTTAGGGTGAAAAAAGTTTACCCCATCAAAATTGGGCAAAACAGGGCTTCAAAAAATGCAAAATGGTGAATCTTTTTTTGGATAAAAACCCCTAAAAATATCCCATGGGATAAATTTCACCCCTAAAATTATCCCTGGATCATAAGCTATGAAACCCTCATATCATGATATCTAATAGTCCTTGTCCTCCTCCTTTAAGGGTTGTAACTACTAAAAATTACCACTGTGTAGGATTGTAACTGTTGAACATGTCAGAGGAACTTTCAAGCATTCTCCACTTTAGTAAGCAAAGACTGAACATTACCACTCTAAGGAAGGTGATATTTCATTTCTTAATTGATTGGTTGTAGAATATTGAATTTCTTAAGTGGTTGGTTGTATATCATCCATGGTGGCCTTGTCCACTATATCAAGGATGCTCTCATCCATCAACCTAGACAAACCTTGGCCATGAACCATTGTAGTTGGATTTAACTCAAGGTATTAGTCCTAGATCTTGGTGATCCACCTACTCCTTGTCCCACTACTCTCCTATTGCAAATGTATATCCTTCACCATGGGATAAGGAATGTAGGCCACTGTCTTAGCATTCCAAAAGTGATCATGAAATTAGTTAGGTGCCTTCACCAAGGAATAATCTTGTGTTTCCATTGAGGCTACACTTCAACATTTCCCCCTAAAGTGTCTTGCTCATGAAATTAATTGGTTGCTCACTCCCTTGCTGATTTTTTTGTAAGAAAACAACATAGAATTTTCTTGATATATCTTCCAAGGATTTATTTGCTTCTTCTCTCCACTTCTTCAAAATCAATCTTATCAATATGATTTAACCAAAATATTTCTCAAAAAGAACCAGGAAATGTTTCATCGTATTCAAGATTGGTTGTAACCAAAAGTTTCAAAAACATAATTGGAAACAAAGGCATAGGTGAGGTTTCAAAAACATAATTGGAAACAAAGGCATAGATGAGAGGAGTATCATCTCCAATTTATATAAAGAGGAATGGAAGATTCAATTCATGATCTCTGTTCAACATATTTGATATAGGCCTTCCAATTTTCGCAAAAATAGGAAATGAAACACTTTACAGAATTTGTGCAACCAATGAAACATTGAATGGCTTGTTTTTTTTAGTAAAAATAATCCCCTAGATACCCTTCATTGTTTTAGGATCAATCCTTACTCCAAGATTGTGTTACAAAATATTGCCTTCAAATACCCCCAAGATGATTTTTCTGAATTCAGAGATATGCCCAAGGATTTGCACCTGTCAACAATCTTGCAAAGAGTCCAATATGATCATCCCTTTTCTTCTAAAAAATAGTGATATCATCTTGGTACACTGCTATGTACTCATTAGAGAAAGCAAAGTCCATAGTACATTGGAAGTGGCTTTATTAGTTGCCAATTCAAAAGGAATCCACACATATGCATAAGTCCACCAAGGTATAGTGAAAGCAATTTTATATCTCTCATTAAAAAAAAAATTACACAAATATGAAAAGTCAGGGTTGAGGACATGAATGGGACAATGGAGTGTCCCATTCCAACAGTGATCAATCCTCTCTCAAAGCATTATATATTTCTCAAGGCCATCATTTGTTGGGTAACATTACTCATATAAAAAGTTGATAGCTTCTTTGGCCCTATCCATAGAGCTTCATACAAGTGGCCCATTGTGGGATTTCCCATTAACTAAATGGATAACCTTTACCAAAATATTTTTTATTGAGCACACTTTCTCCACTCCTTATTTTTCCCCATCAACTAAATGAAGAACCTTTACTATAATTTTGTTGATTGAGGATTCTTCCTCCACTCCTTTCCAAAATCCATCTTTGTTTATGAATTTGTGCCATAGGAACAACCATGCCATCATCAGAAAGAAACATCTCTTCAGATTCAATTCACAATAGTTAAGGGACAGAAGGGAAATAAAATTGGTGACAAAAATGTGTAATTCTAGGGTGCAAGAATTCCTTGTTCCTTGTGAAACACCTCATGAGACTAAGGAAAAATGCATGGTTATATATGTATTTGGTCATGTTCATGCCTTGATCAATGGTTGCATTGACAAATGCGAGTTTGCTGATATCCTCGAGCATCAATCGATGCAATTGTAAACACATGGAGTGGAAGACAATGTGGGGTTCTTCTCTTGAATAATTCAGTCATTTGTCCATGAAGTACTTGAGAGGCAGAGATGTTTAAGGATATTAGGGACATATTTCTATAATATTCAACCTCTTGGGCTATTGGAAAAATGGTTTACTAATTTTAATGGTGACATAGCCGCCATGTTTCTTATATATTTGACTTACATAAGTATATAAATATATGCATGTTACCCTTGTTTCACTTAACTTTTATCGAGTGAAAGAGTTAGATACACCATTCTGGAAAAAAAATCCACAATGAAAGGGAATGAGACTCCATCCTAGTGGGAAAGAGATAAGTTTAACTTTAATTGGGTTCATCTGAGCGCTATTTATTCTACACAACAATGACAATATGTATTTGTGGTTGTGAAAATGTTGGTCAAGTGGTTGTCTAATTGGCTATTATAAATCCATTTTCATCCAACCAACATACATTATTCTTGGCATTTATCCTAGTGCAGAAGAAAGATATTGAGTGAAAATGAATTGCACAGCTGTTAAGGTATGTTCGTTGCTGCATATTTTATTATGTGCTTAGTGCATAATCAAGAGCTTGAGTGAAAAGAAGTTGCATGGGTGTTAATGTCTATTTTTTTCTACATCTTTTGTTGTGTGCTTCATACCCTCCAAGGAGATTCTCATATGAGTCAATAATGACTATAAAAAATTGTAAATATTAAGAATTAACCATCTTATTTGAACTTAAGCAACATAAAATTGTGTCCATATAAATTACTTGAGAAACATATAGAATAACTAATTGCAACAATGGATAATAACTAAAAAAGAATGGTAAGTGATCAAATGATAAAATGGGTTCCATGGAACTTTAGAGGCCTGACATGGATGGCATGTCATCTTGTTGATGACCTTCTTTTCTCTTTCATCTCTTTTTCCTTAAAGACAAGTGTAAACACGTTGTGCTCCAAAGTCTTTTTTATGTGAAGCAGAATCGGAAAAGGTCCCCTATACAAGACTAATCTGATTTGGGAATCAAGATTCTGTTGTCTTCCTCTAATACTATTGAGAAAGTGTGAAATAACATGGGAACGCACAAAATGTTAACAAGTTGTGATTTATGATGATGGTAGTGTATGAATCAAATGGGGGATTTGGACCCTATTTGTATGTGTTAGGAATCAAACTGCGTTTCATATATCAACCTAGGTTTCAACTCTTAATTCTAGTTTTTTACATTCCCAAGAGAGTGACTGGAGTCACTTGACCCCATAAGAAACTTTGGGAAATTACTAGGACACTAGTTACAACTTTGTCGATTGCAGGAAAAACCATATATTCTAATTTTAGGGTCATGTTAGTGATTAATTGTTAAATTATACAGAGGTGTACATGCCATACGTACATTTGTATTTTAACTTGTGACCTCAAAAGAGTAAACACATGTTCTTAATCATTAGGCTTTCTCAACCTGTTATATTTGCACTGGTTGACCAGTTTTTAGCTACTTTCAATCGAGTTCTGGACATGGAGATCTTCCCCTGTTCATATTTTTGTGATGGGGTCTTTGTTAAGTGGTATTGAAAATGTTTAATATACCATAGTGCTCCACTATTGATGGTGCATGGCCCTATGTTGATTTTGTTGTCTACTTGTTATTCATAATGAGAACTTGAGAATTTTGCAATATGCCATCCTACACAATCCAATCATAGAATATGTGCACTGAAATGGCTTATTGTAACATAATATCTTGTTGGGTTTCATTTATGAATATGGACATGACAAGCACAAAATTATTCAATTGTCTACATACATGTGATATCGACAATTATGATATATACAAGTTTCCATAGAGGTTTTGCCTCAGCAATGAAGATGGTGTCCTTGGTGGCATTTCAGGAAACCAACCAAGGTTTAATTCTTTAGGAGTATGAATAAGCAGTTAGGGCTAGGTGCAAGTTTGAATAGATTTTGATGGAAGATTTATTCCATGTAATAGTAGCATTGTGTTTAGTGGTTTTCTTTTATGTCTTGAGGGGTGTTTTACCCATACTCGTGGTGTCCAACTTCTTTGGTTCATTTGTGATGCTTTTCTACACATTTAAAAAATAACAATACGAAACAAGACCTTCTATGAAGTAGCTCCATAGTTTAGGTTATCCTATTGTTTTCTTATAATATACAAAGTGGATATTGGGCATTAAACAAGCATAAGTTTTCTTTATATTTGGCTCAATTATAGGTAGAATATTTTATAAGTCCAATCTAAACCTTGAGAATCTTTTACAAAGGCCTTATTGCTAACTAGTTTTAGCAGTTAAATTTCATAGGAGTTGGATCATGTTTTAAACACATGACCAAGGATAAATCCAATGAATTAGAATAAGAATGTTTGAACAACCTACGATTTTTACTTACAATGGTTTCAATTTTCTATTATTCAATAAAACTCAATAAATTCTACCCTGATGAATCAACTATGCTTTTTTATAAAGAGTAGTTTGGATCTCATGTCCTACAATATCTTCTGCTTGGGATTAAATTTAACAAAATCACAGTTGATGATACTACTTGTAAGGTCACTTCATGTATACTTCCATATAAAAATAAATTCCAAGAATTCCATCTCAAGAATTTTCATTGCGTTGAGAGGCAATTTCTACAGCTTAAATGGGCGAGATGTGTTCGTATGTATCTATGAGATCCTGAATGTCCCAGAGGGTCTGTTGAAGGAAATACATTATGTCATGGGGATTTTGTTCCAAAAAAACTTGGCTATTTTCCATTATTTCTTTTTTCTTTGATAAAAAAAGCCTTGAAAAATACACTAATTTTTATCCCTAATAGTACACCCCTAACTTACCATTTTCTAACCCTTGTAAAACTTACAAAAACTAAAAAAAGAACATTTCTATAGTATACAAAACCCAAAACATAAATAACACAGAGATAAGATGATTTTAATGTCCAACAACTAGAGAAATTTGAGGAGGAAAAAGTGGCATTTTCAATTCCAAGGAGACATTTATGATTTTCATTTTCATCTAGAGAAAAATATTTTTTTTCCATCTAGCAATTGTTCAAGGAAGCTTTTTAGTTTGAAGATGCAATCTTCTTTCTTATTCTCATTTCTCTCTTATTCTTCTCAACTTTTGGTGGAAATAAAATCAAAATCAGCATGGAAAAAAATCTAATATTCACTAAGCCAACCCTAAACCACACCGGATGGAATACTAATTCCGAAAAACCCCTCCTGCCAATTGTGACAAAAACCACAAAAGATATAAACACAATGGTGGGTCTCAAAAATGGAAATGTAAATTGGTGATGCTGAATTTTTAGGAAGTTACACTCGGATACCCCTGTATATCAAGATCTTCTTGGTACAACAGGTCCTAGGGTAAAGGTGTAATTATTTGGGTTAGACACTAGAATTTGTGGATTATATGGCAGTTATAGTTAGTTCAATTTCTGGTTGGTGTTTACATACTTCATAGGCTTTTCAAAGTAGTACCTCAACTAAACAAGTGACAATAATGTTTAAATTGCAAAGGAATCTCAATAACTAGGGTCATATATGATACTAACAATGATGTTCAACAATTGATGGAAACTTATATTTTGTCCACTTGTCCTTTGAGTTTAAGCTTTTAGTTGTCATTGTTTAGTATGGATGTAATGTATCAATGTTTTTTAATGTGCATGTCTTTGTATTTCATATAGATATTATGGACTATGTGTGAGTGGAAATTGATTGAACACTGTATTTTCATTTTCACTACTAATAAGAAAATCAATGACTTGTTCAACATAGTAAATGTTGAATTTGATGCTTGTTTATCTATCTTATTCCTTGATGATAGATATATAGGAATGCATGGTTATTCTTTCTGATGTTTATTTTCTGTATGTTTTAAATTTTAGCATCTAATGTTCCATGTATCCCATTGCATACTCTGAAGTGTGATGGGTTTTAACCTTCCTTAGTTTCCCCTCTTCTTCCCCTCATTTCTACAAATTATGTTAAAAACTTAATGTAGTTGTTTCTTGATCTTCATTTTAAATTGGTACAATAATTAGAGGAAATTTCAACTCAAAATGGGCCTCCTAAGGAAAATTAATAAAATAATAGTTAAAATAATAAAATAATATTTATTAATTTTGGAGGAAGAAAAGAAAAAACTACTTTTTTGTTCGTATTTTCGACATATCTCCCTATGTTTTTACTCAAATTTCGATCGTGAGAGCTTGTTGGATGTGTAATAAAATTCCACATCCAATGAGTACCTACTCAGCATACGTTTTTTGGAAATTGAACCCAAGAGATAGAACCATTACACTCACAAAATTGCTAATCAAACATGCAAAATTAACATCAAAGGAGACTAAATTTAGAGCATAACACTAATCTGTACTGAATAAGTGTAAGATAGACAACCTTGTGAAGTAATAGGATGATGCAATATATAATTACATGAGAGATTTGAATGCATAAGGATTCCATTCGAAAAGGTCAAAAAGTAGGCTTACTAAATCTAGTCAAATCCCCCATAGGTGCATAAAGCAGTTTCCAAATCCACGAAGATGCTCATGAATTGCCTAAGTCAAGTAGTCAAGCTAATGAGGGATGACAATACAACTCATACATGCTTTTATTAGGAGAAAATGATGTAGGATGATGTGGGAAAAAAACAAGTCAACTACACCTAGTCTAGCTTTTCCTTTTGCCTTAATTCTCAATAAAACAGACAACTTTTCAAAAAAAGCAGATATCCACTTTTGAGGATCTGGAATAAAGAAGACATCCTAAATATCATTTCTAGTAGGTTTCCCAAGCACTCCATGACTCACTTTTAGCAAGTGTTGACTTCTATGACATGTAGAAGGCAACTAACATAGAGTGGAATCTAGGAGACTAGCTAATGAGACATAAATGATTTAATTAATGTCTAAGGTAGGTAACTATGGGTTGATTATTCTAACACCCCCCCTTAAGCCTAAATTTATGAGTAAATATCAGAAAAATATAGGTCCTAGCAACAAGGATTAGTCACCCTTTACATACTGCTTGTCCATTGAACCAAGGAAAGAGGCAAAAACCCAATGGGAAAATCCTCCCTAAAACATGGACAGTAAATTTTTTTTTGAAAATATTGTCATCAATCATGCTTCACAGCATGATCAGCAATCCCAGCAGTGATTTGATATTTCTGAATGTCTTCTCACAAAAAACATTTGGCGAAGAGCATGCTACTTGTTCTGAAGATGCACAGAAGAGTAGATGAATGGTGCCATCATGCACAAGCTGCCTAATGTAGTGCATATGGATCTCAATGTGTTTGGTTCGCTGTCTTTGAACTAGATCATTGTATATTTGAATGGTACTCTGATTATCACAATAGATAATAGTTGAAAACTCTGATTCGAAGCCACATTCTCCAAGTATTCCCTGCAACCACAAACATTGAGTTGTTGCATTTACAACTCCTCTATACTCTACTTCTGTAGATGAGAGTGCTATGGCACTTTGCTTCTTGCTTAACCAATTGATTGGCCCTTATGCAAGCATGAACACATATTCTGATGTTGAATTTTGATATGTGTTGTCACCTACCCAATCACTGTTAGTAAACCCAATCAAATCAAGATCAGATTTTGCTTTGTAGAAGATCCCATGAGTTCTTGTTCCTTGAACAAAGTTAAGGATCCTTTTGGCTGCCCTCCAGTGGATCTCATGAGGATGATCCATGTATCTTGAAGCCACACTAACTACATAAGATAGATCAGGTTGAGTGTGTGTAAGATAAAGAAAACACCCAATCAACTGCCTATACAGTGTATTATTTACCATAGGAGAAGAACCTATTTCTTCAAGCTTAACTCCTGAAAGGAAGGGAGTCTTGCTTGTCTTGCAATCTTTCATGTTGAACTTTTTCAGAAAATCTAAGGCATACTTGGACTGATGTACTTTTATTCCTGTTGGGATTGAGCAATTTCGATACCCAAGAATTGACTCAACAATCCCAAATCTATCATAGAAAATGCATGGTTCATTGCATCCTTCAAGGAGGAAATCTCTTTCTTTGAAATTCCTATAATTAGAAGGTCATCCACATACAAGACAATAATCATCAAGGAATGATGAATCAACTTCAAATAAAAATTAGGATCATACTTGCATCAAACAAAACTTAATGACAGCAGAAAGCCATCAATCTTGGCATACCAAGCCCTGGGGGATTTCTTGAGCCCATGCAATGATTTATTTAACCTGCATGTGGAAATTGAACCCACGTTTTAGAACAATTACACTCACAAAAATTCCCATTTACACATGCAAATTATACACAACAGAGACTGAATATGGAGCAGAACACTAATATGTATTGAATAAGTGTAAAATAGCCAACCCTGTGAAGTCATAGGCTACCACAATAAATAATTACATGAGAGATTCGAATGCATTGGGATTCCATTCGAATTTGGTCAAAAGAAGGCTTACTAAATCTAAGCAAATCCCCCATAGGTGCATAAAGCAGTTTCCAAATCTGTCTAGGAGCTCACGAATTGGAAAAATCAATTAGGCAAGCTAATAGATGATGGAAGGACAACTCATACATGCTTTTCTTAGGAGAAAAGAGTGGACGGCGATGAGGACAAAAAACAAGTTAACTTCACCTAGTCAAACTTTCCCAATTGCCTTAAAACTCAGCAAAAGTAGGAAATAAAGCAGAAAAAGAAGACATGCGCTAGGAAGGCCATGAATAAAGCAGAATTGATTCCAAGTGGTTTCCTAAGTGCTCCATGACTCAATTTTAGCAAGTTTGACCACTTTGGAGATGTGGAGGAAAACTTGCATAAGGTGGAATATGGAAACTAGGAAAATAAGACAAAAATGGATTAATTAATGTCTAAGGTAGCTAACTATGGGTTGATTATTCTAACACCCCCCCTTAATCCCGAATTATGAGTAAAGTATCAGAAAAATATAGGTCCTAGCAACAAGGCTTAGTCACCCTTTACATACTGCATGTTCATTTAACCAACGAAAAAGGCAAAAACCCAGTGGGAAAAATCCTCCCTTAAACATGGACAGTAAAACAAAATTTGAAAATCTTGTCATCACTCATGCTTCATAGCATGATCAACAATCCCTAGCAGTGATTTGAGATTGTTGAATTTCTTCTCACAAAAAAATTTGGTGAATATATCTACTACTTGTTCTAAAAATGAACAAAAGAGTAGGTGAATGGTGCCATCCTGCACAAGCTGTCTGATGTAGTGCATATGGATCTCAATGTGTTTGGTTCTCTGTCTCTGAACTGGATCATTGCAGATTTGAATGGTACTTTGATTATCATAATAGATAGTAGTTGAGTATTCTGATTCGAAGCCACAGTCAACAAGTAACCCCTGCAACCATAAACATTGAGTTGTTGCATTTACAACTCCTCTGTACTTTGCTTCTGTAGATGAGAGTGCAATGGCACTCTGTTTCTTGCTTAACCAGCTGATTGGTCCTTCAACAAGCATGAAAACATATCCTGATGTTGAATTTCAATATGTGTTGTCACCTGCCCAATCACTGTCAGTAAACCCAATCAAATCAAGATCAGATTTAGCTTTGTAGAAGATCCCATGAGTCCTTGTTCCCTGAACAAAGTTAAGGATCCTTTTGGCTGCTCTCCAGTGGATCTCATGAGGCTGATCCATGTATCTTGAAGCGACACTTACTGCATAAGAAATATTAGGTCGAGTATGTGTAAGGTACAGCAAACACCCAATCAGTTGCCTATACAGTGTATTATTTAGCATAGGTGAAGAATCTGCTTCTTCAAGCTTAACTCCTGAAAGGAAGGGAGTCTTGCTTGGCTTGCAATCCTTCATGTTGAACTTGTTCAGAAAATCCAAGGCATACTTGGACTGATGTACTTTTATTTTGTGTTTGGTTTGAGCAATCTCAATCCCCAAGAATTGGCTCAATAACCCCAAATCAGTTATACAGAATGCATGGTTCATTGCATCCTTCAAGGAGGAAATTTCATCCTTTGAGCATCCTGTAATGAGAAGGTCATCCACATACAAGACAATAATCATCAAAGAACCATGAATCAGCTTCAAATAAACATTAGGATCTCACTTGCATTGAACAAAATTCAATGATAGCAGAAATCCATCAATCTTGGCATATCAAGCCCTGGGGGCTTGCTTAAGCCCATACAATGATTTCTTTAGCCTGCACACAAGAGATGGATTAGTAGAAAATCCTTTATGTTGCTGCATGTAAATATCTTCAGTAATATCTCCATTTAGGAAAGCACACTTCACATCCATGTGATGTACCTCCCACTACTTCGAAGATGCAATGGCTAAGGCTAGCCTGATGGAGTCCATCTTTGCCACTGGTGCAAAGGTCTCATTGTAGTATATGCCATGTACCTATGAGTATCCCTTGGATACCAATATTGCCTTATATTTCAAAGGTGAACCATCAGCAGAAAACTTGGTTTTGTAAACCCACTTACACTGAACTAGCTCTCTCCTTGGGGGAGGATCAACCAGCTCGCAAGTGTTGTTCTTCTGGAGTGAGTTGAACTCTTCTTTCATGGATGTTTGCCATATTGGATCATGTGCTGCATATTCATACGTCTATGGATCTGATTCAACCATCAGATACATTTCTCTACAAACAAAGGGTCTTTCATACACAGATCACTCTCAAACTGAGATCTAGTCCTCCTAGGATCATTAGGATTTCTAGCTAGTTCTCTAGCTGCATGAATGGTATTTTCTGCCCATTTTGGTCTTGTAGGACTATTTGGATCTGCAATTAAATCATCATTATCAGACATATCAGAATCAGCAAACTCAACTATGTCTTCACTTACATTCAATGGTTTTGGTGGTGAAGAGGATTCTCCAACTTCCACTGCTGCTAAAGGCTCTTCTTGGAACTGAACACTCATTTCAATGAAGGATTTGTTTGTGCTCAAATTGATCAGCTTGTACCCTTTTGAATATTCAGAGTACCCAACAAATAGACACTCTTGGCTTTGGGGCTGTAAAGCCTTCCTCTTTTCTGTTGGAATTCTAGCCCAAGCCCTTGAGCCAAAAATCCTGAAATGGGTCACATCTGGCTTGTGCCCACTCCATGCTTCGAAAGGAGTCATACCATCAAGTTGTTTATGAGGCATCATATTCTGGATATAGGCTGCACAGTTTATAGCTTTGGTCCAAAACTTTGGTGGCAATTCTTAGCCTCCATCATGCAGGTTGCCATCTCTTTCAGTGATCTGTTCTTCCTCTCAGCAACACCATTTTGCTGTGGTGTGTAAGGGATAGAATGTTGCATCTGAATGCCTACATCTGCACAATATTGAATGAACTCAGACTTGACATACTCACCACCATTTTCAGATCTGAGGACCTTGAGTTTCCTCCTAGACTAGTTTTCAACCAAAGCCTTAAAGACTTTGAAGAGGCCAAAAACTTCAGACTTGTGTTTCAGGAAGTAAACGCAGCAGTACCTGGAAAATTCATCTATGAATGTCAATGCATATTTGGCATGAATCATTGACATATGAAGAAATGGGCCAGCAACATCACTATGGATCAACTCAAGAGGTGCAAAGGTTCTCTCATGACTAGCTTTCTCAAATTTATGCTCTGGGTGTTTTCCTAAGATGCAACCTTGACAGACTCCTTTGGAAAACTTAATCTTTGGTAACCCTATGACCATTTATTTTTCAATAAGATCAGAAAGATACTTATAGTTAAGATGGCCAAATATTTCATGCCAAAGCTTGCTTGCCTCATTAGCATGAATCAGAAGAGCAGAGGGGTTTGAGTAGGGTAGGAAGTGTGAGAACATGTATACCTTCGAAGTGTGATTTGCAACTCCTTTTGCAATGACTTTACCACTTGAGATCTCTGTGATCTCAACTTCATTAGTGGAGAATATGACCTTCTTTGGAGACCCTGTGTGGGTCATCTAATACACTGATAAGAGGTTAGAGGCAAGACCTGGAACATACAATACATTGCTGAACTTTCCATGGTCAAGATCAATCCTCCCTTTGCCCAAACTTTCAGTGAGAGAGTCATCTCCCAATACTATTGGTGGACCTTTCGACATGTCAAGTGAGGTGAATGCCTCCTTGGTCGAAACCATATGTCTTGAAGCTCCAGAATCAATGATGAAACTAGGTGAGCTTGATGTTCCAGCAACCAATGCATGAACTCTCTCTCTATCTTCTGAATTTGATCCTCCTTCCCTCTTCTTTGAGCTATCAAGAAAGGAGATGACATTCTTCTCCAGGAGTTGGGTCAGTATGTCAATTTGCTTCTTCATGCAGGAGCTTTCGGGATGATTGCCCTTACTGCAGTATGCACACTTTCTCATTTCTCCTTTGTTCTTCTTCTTTTGGAAGTTCTTCTTGGAACCTTGGGGCTCCTCTGGAGATTTGTTCTTGTCTCTCTTTTGCTCGGGTGGCTTCTTAGATTTCTTCTTGTATTTTGAATCCACCCTTGAATCTCCATCAACTAGATCTTGGTCTTTGGAAGGTTTGATGGTGCCCATCATCACCAATTTATCTTATTCTTGTGTGAGATATTCCATGAAATATGCAAGGCTAGGCATTTTCCAAGCTCGAGCTGTCAACTTTGTGGCATGGAAGGTCGAGAAAAAAACTGAATAGTCAGGTCCAAGCTTTGAGAGTATGGCCAAAACCAGTTGCTCCTCCTTATTTTCGATTCCACACTGTTTTAGCTGCAAAACAAGGGCTTTGAACTTGGAAAAGTAGAGTTGCAGGGATTTGAAGTTGTTGGGACTCAGGGAGATCAATTCATTTTCAATTTTATGTCCCCTCATCTCATCTATATTACCAAAAATATAAACAATATTCTCCCATAATTCATTTGGTGATGTTAATCCATCAAGATGGAAAAGGAGGTCTTTGGATATGCTCAAACACAGGAGACGATAGGACTCATCCCTCCTGTTGTGCCATTTAATTTTCTCTGCAACTGCATCAGGATTTTCTTCTATTACCATAGTCACTCTATAGAGGAATTTTTCTCTCAACAATATCTCCATCTCTTCTTTCCATTCAAAGAAGTTAAATGGAGTCAAGATGATCTTCTGAGATTGATCCATAGCTCAGAAATTGTCCCTTCAATCAACAAAATGCTCCCAGTCAATGATGTCGAACCTGCAATAAAAAATTGGAAGGAGAGAAATTGATCTACAAAGGCTCTGATACCATATGGAAATTGAACCCAATTGTTAGAACAATTACACTCACAAAAATTGCCAATTACACATGCAAATTACACAAAAAGGAGACTGAATATGGAGCAGAACACTAATCTGTATTGACTAAGTGTACAATAGCCATCTTTGTGAATTCATAGTCTGCCACAATAAATACATGAGATATTCGAATGCATTGGGATTCCATTCGAATTTGGTCAAAAGAAGGCTCACTAAATCTAAGCAAATCCCCCATAGGTGCATAAAGCAGTTTCCAAATCTGTCTAGGAGCTCACAAATTGGCAAAATAAATTAGGAAAGCTAATAGATGATGGAAGGACAAATCATACATGATTTTATTAGGAGAAAAGAGTGGAGGATGATGAGGACAAAAAACAAGTTAAATTCACCTTTTTAAACTTTCCCAATTGCCTTAAAACTCAACAAAAGCAGGCAATAAAGCAGAAAAAGTAGACATGCACTAGGAAGGCCAAGAATAAAGAAGAATTGATTCCAAGTGGTTTCCCAGGTGCTCCATGACTCAATTTTAGCAATTTTGACCACTTTGGAGATGTGGAGGACAACTTGCATAAGGTGGAATGTGGAAACTAGAAAAATAAGACAAAAATGGATTAATTAATGTCTCAGGTAGCTAACTATGGGTTGACTATTCTAACACTGCACACTAAAGATGGATTAGAAGCAAACCCTTCAGGTTGCTTCATGTAAATATCTTCAGTGAGATCTCCATTTAGGAAAGCACACTTCACATCTATGTGATGTACCTCCCATTTCTTCGAAGCTGCAATGGCTAAAGCTAGCCTTATGGAGTCCATCTTTGCCACTGGTGCAAAGTTTTCATTGTATTCAATACCATGTACTTGTGAGTATCCCTTGGCTACCAATATTGCCTTATATTTCAAAAGTGAACCATCAGAAGAAAACTTAGTCTTGAAAACCCACTTACATTGAACTAGCTTCCTCCCTGGTGGAAGATCAACCAGTTCCCAAGTGTTGTTCTTTTGGAGCGAGATGAATTCTTCTTTCATGGATGTTTTCCATATTGTATAATGTGCTGCATATTCATATGTTTGTAGATCTGATTCAACCATCAGATAGCACTTCTCAGCAAATAAACGATCTTTCATACAAAGAGCACTCTCAAACAGTCCTCCTAGTGTCACTAGGATTTCCAACTAGTTCCCCAGCTGCATGAATGGTATTTGCTTCCCATTTTCATCTTTTAGGACTATCAAGATCTGTAATCAAATCATCATTATCAGACATATCAGAATCAGCAAACTCATTAGTCTCTCCACTTACAATCAATGGATCTGGTGGTGAAGAAGACTCTCCAGCTTCAACTGCTACTAAAGGCTCTTCTTGGAACTGAACACTTCTTTCAATGAAAGATTTTTTTTTTCTCAATTTGATCAGCTTGTACCATTTTGAATCTTCAGAAAACCCAAAAAATAGGCACCCTTGGCTTTGGGGCTGCAAATCCTTTCTCTTTTCATTTGGAATTCTATCCCAAGCCTTTGAGCCAAAAATTCTGAAATGGGTCACATCTGGCTTATGCCCACTCCAAGCTTCGAAAGGAGTCATACCATCAAGATACTTATGAGGCACCCTATTCTGAATGTAGGATGAACAGCTTATATCCTTGACCCAAAAATTTGGTGGCAAAGTCTTAGCCTCCATCATGCAGGTTGCCATCTCCTTCAATGACCCGTTCTTTCTCTCAGCAACACCATTTTGCTGTGGTGTGTAAGGGATCAAATGCTACATATGAATACCTACATATTTACAATACTGAATGAACTCAGACTTGACATACTCACCACCATTTTCAGATCTAAGGATCTTGAGTTTCCTCCTAGATTGGTTTTCAACCAAGGGTTTAAATACTTTGAAGAGGTCAAAAACTTCAGACTTATGCTTTAGGAAGTAAGCCCAACAATACCTGGAAAAGTCATATATGAAGGTTAGTCCATATTTGGCTTGACTCATGGACATATGAGGAAATGGACTAGAAATGTCACTATGGATCAACTCAAGAGGTACAGAGGTTCTCTCATGACTACCTCTCTCAAATTTGTGCTCTAGGTGTTTTCCTAGGATACAACCTTGACAGACTCCCTTGGAAAACTTGATCTTTGGTAACCCTATGACCATATCTTTTTCACTCAAATAAGAAATATACTTGTAGTTAACATGGCCAAATATTTCTTTCCTCATTAGCATGAATCAGAAGAGCAGAGGGGTTTGAGTAGGGTTGAAAATGGGAAAACATGTATACCTTCAAAGTGTGATCACCAACACCTTTTGCTATGACTTTACCATTCGAAATCTCACTGATTTCAACATCATCAGGGAAGAAGATGACCTTCTTTGGAGACCTAGTGTGAGTCATCTGATACACTGACAAGAGATTAGAGGCAAGACCTGGAACATACAACACATTATTGAACTTACCATGGTCAAGATCAATCCTTCCTTTCCCCAAACTGTCAGTGAGAGAGTCATCTCCCAAAACTATTGGTGCACCTTTCGACATGTCAAGAGAGGAGAATGCCTCTTTTGTCGTAACCATATGTCTAGAAGCTCCAGAGTCTATGATGAAGCTAGGTGAGCTTGATGTCCCAGCAACAAAAGCATGTACTCTCTCTATGTCTTCTGAATTTGACCCTTTTTCACTCTTCTTTGAGTAATCAAGAAGGGAGATGTTATCCTTCTCCAAGAGTTGGGTCAACATGTCAATTTGATTCTTCATACAAGAGCTCTTAGGATGATAGCCCTTACTGCAGTATGCGCACTTGGTCATTTCTCCTTTGTTCTTCTTCTTCTGGAAGTTCTTCTTGGAGCCTTGGGGCTCCTCTTGAGACTTGCTCTTGTCTCTCTTTTTCTCAGGTGGCTTTTTATCCTTTTTCTTGCTTTTTGAATCCACCTTTGAATCTCCAGCAACCAAATCTTGGTCTTTGGAAGGTTTGATGGTGCCCATCATCACCAACTTATCTTGTTCCTGTGTGAGGGATTCCATGAACTCTGCAAGCTTAGGCATCTTCTAGGCTCGAGCTGTCAACTTGTTGGCATGGAAGGTCGAAACAAACACTAAATATTCAGGTCCAAGCTTCGAGAGTATGGCCAAAACTAGTTTATCTTCCTTCTTTTCAATCCCACACTATTTTAGCTGCAAAACAAGGGCTTTGAACTTGGAAAAATAGAGTTGCAAGGATTCGAAGCTGTTGGGACTCAAGGAGATCAGCTCATTCTCAATTTGATGTCATCTCATCTCATCTATCTTACCAAAAATATCTACAAGATTTTCCCACACTTCATTAGGTGATGTCAATCCATCAATATGGAATAGGAGGTATCTTGAAATGCTTAGACACAAAAGACCATAGGTCTCATCCCTCCTGTTGTGCCATTTGATTTTCTTTGTATCTACATTGGGCTCTACCTCAGTTTCGATAGTAACCTTGTAGAGACCTTTCTCTCTCAATAATATCTCCATCTCATATTTCCACTCAAATAAATTGAATGGAGTCAAGATGATCTTCTAATATTGGTCCATAGCTCAGAAACTGTGCCCTTCAGTCAGTAGAATATGCTCCTAGTCATGATGTCGAACCTGCAATAGCAATATGGAAGGAGATAAATCGATCTACAAAGGCTCTGATACCATGTGGAAATTAAACCCAAGAGATAAAACAATTACACTCACAAAATTGCTAATCAAACATGCAAAATTAACATCAAAGGAGATTGAATTTGGAGCATAACACTAATCTGTATTGAATAAGTGTACAATAGCCAACCTTGTGGAGTAATAGGCTACTGCAATATATAATTACATGAGATATTTGAATGCATAAGGATTCCATTCGAAAAGGTCAAAGAGTAGTCTTACTAAATCTAGTCAAATCCCCCATAGGTGCATAAAGCAGTTTCCAAATCCACCAAGATGCTCACAAATTGGATAATTCAAGTAGGAAATCTAATGAGGCATGGAAATAAAAATCATACATGCTTTTATTAGGAGAAAAGGATGGAGGATGATGTGGGCAAAAAACAAGTCAACTACACCTAGTTTAGCTTTTCCTTTTTCCTTAATTATCAATAAAACATGCAACTTTTAAGAAAAAGTAGATATGTGCTTTGGAGGATCTAGAATAAAGTATGCATGCTAAATATGGTTTCCAGTAGGTTTCCCAAGTGCTCCATGACTCATTTTTAGTAAGTGTTGACTTCTATGACATGTAGAAGGCAACTAGCATAGAGTGGAATCTAGGAGACTAGGTAATAAGACAAAAATGATTTAGTTAATGTCTAAGGTAGGTAACTATGGGTTGATTATTCTAACACTTTTGACGGTCCCCGCAACCCCAAAAATAAGAAATTCCTAAAAAATATGATGATGACATCATCATCACATTTTTTCAGGCATTTCTTGTTTTTAGGGTAGCGGGGCCCGTCAAAAGTATGCCGAGTGGGTACTCGTTGGATGCAGAATTTAATTCCGCATCCAACCAGCTCTCTCGATGAAAATTTGAGTAAAAACACAGGGAGATATGTCGAAAATATGAACAAAAAAAGTAGTTTTTTTATGACACCTATTCCCAAATTTATATTAAAAAAATGTTTAAGAGGTGCTCCCTTTTTTAATTTTAAAGCATTTTAATTGGCTAATACATGATGACATGGAATTTGTATTATTTTTGGAAGGCCCATTTTAAATTGAAATTTCCTCTAATGTATCCTGGAAATGGAGTCACTATGTTATGAAAATATTGTTCTTTGTATTTGGATTATGGTCATTATGGTAAGGAGTCACAGAGGAAGGGTGCGTTTTTCTTACAACTATTTCTCTTCTCTTACTCTAAGATTGTCTATCTGAAGTTTTTTATATGATTTTGTTGTTCTATGCCTACTACGGTGGGATCTTTTTTGCACAGAGAATCATAAGAGTTGGATGAGGTGGAAGCTAAGCTAGTTAGTTATAGATTTATCACATTTTTAACCAAGTATTCACGTGAGTTTTGGTTAACTGGTAGTTGATTCCTTCAAAAATACTCTATTCTCAATTCATGCACAAAACTACTCAATTCTCAATTTGTTCTTGGGGGCATTTTGTATGTTTCTTTAAGGATATGCATTAGCAATGAAGGATTCTCCATTTATACATAAAATTTTAAGATTGATCATCAATGGACTTAGATATCTATAATTCTTTTGTTAGATACCGAAGATTTAACTTTACCAAATATTTGTCAATCAATGATCTCATGCTAGTGTAATAGTAATGTTTGATATATACAGATAGAAAAATTATGTTTGTATAAGGTTTTTTGCAAGTTAATTATCGCATGCAACTAATTTGAAAATTAATGGCTTTATGCATTTACTCATTGTAGAAGGCACACTCTTTGTACGGATGTCGCATTTCATCATTGTAGAGGGAAAACTCTTTGTACATAATTCAATAGATTAGTTGACATCATAATGTTGTATTGCCACTTAGTTTGCCACTGAAGAGTTTGCATTCATTTAATTTTATTGAACCATAAGCATATTTCCATGAGCAATAGATATTTTCATGTGATTCAATGTTGCAGTTGAATATCAATATGTTATGTTTCAATGTAGGTTGTCCAACATTTTCACAAGTTTTTTTCTCAAATGAATTATAAAGAAGCTACATAACTAGCTTCTATGTCACCCCAAGGAATCCTCTGCACACCAGATGCAGAAGAAAAATTACAGGTATCCATTATTTCTTGGAGGGGTTATTCAACTACTAGTGAGTTGATTGACTTTTAAATGAAGTTTGTAGTACCCGGAATTATTTTTCATTGATTTTGGATATGCAAATGGTTTGATATTATTAATCATTTTCTAACTTCTGAAAATATGAAATAGAGTTGGAGAAATAGCACAATGACATTAGAACTTTGAGTAACAATAAAACCATTGATTCGAATACCGAGGCTTAGAATACTTTAGATGATTTGACTACATAAGAAGGATAAAACATAAAAGTGAAGGCTGAAGCACATAATTTTTTTTAAAATGCAAAATTCTTCTTTCATAGGTTTTTTTACTAATATGACATCTTTTTGCATGCTTATCACTAAATAGAAGGGTTGTGCAATGTATCAATTTGACCTCGTTATCTATGCCATATTTTTTTAGAGTGTTCCAGTACATCCTAGGTATAAAACACAAAGTTGAATTCCTTTGAGTTATTGGAAATTCCATGACTAGTTGGAAATAAAAACAAGAAAAACCTATTAGAGAACTGACTTGTTGAGGACAATATAGAGTGCAATGAGGAATTGGGAGATCTTGTGAAGGTGAAATTTAGTGTTGTTATTTAATGTGTTATCTCATCATCTACTTAAATAACATCATTGTAAATATTTTGACAAGGTTTTTGTGGTGATATTATGTCTGCTTATAGACCAATAGAGTGTGACTGCAACTTATTCATAGAAGTTGAGAAAATTAATGACTACAGTATTTTACTTGGTGTTCACCTACAAGCTCCTCATTTTCCTACCAACTTTTCACCACGACATTATTCAAAAATTCCTCATTCAATTGATGCAACTTTTGAAATGTTGATGTTTGAAGGTAATCCCCTTACATTACAAAAGAGATGTGATTTCAGTGATTCCAATGATCCCCTTAAATCATTTTTTCTTTGGTATATACTATGTATCTATTGAATGTTATTTGTATAATAATTTTTTTAGATGCTTCCCCAACATAGTTTAGGATCTCCTATTCCTCCACAATGGCCTAGAAATCCTGAATGTACAATGAGTAATTTATTTTTCAATGTTTAATTTTTCATATATACATTTATGTGTGCATGGGTTGCATTGTTTTTAATAGTTAATTCCTCCTTCTTTATCTATTTAGTGATGAAAAATTAATCCTCTGGGTGGGAGATAAATAGGAGTTGATAAATAGGTGGTATATTTTTTTTTAAACTATACAGAAGCCCGTTGGCTATCCTACACTCTATGATGATCATTTGATGAGGTTTCCATAAGTCCGACAAGAGCGATCCGTTAAACGCAATCGGTAAACCGACTAGAGCCCATCGGATATTAGACAACCTAAGTGTCGATGAAGTTGGGAAATTCAGAAATCACTGTCAGAGCAATGAATAAAGAGTCATTAGATGCTGTCAGTAAACCAACTAGCCCCCGTTGGATATCCGACAACCAAAGTGTCGGTGAAGTTGGGTGTGGAGAACCTCCTGCAATAAACAATCAAAATGCACGATGTAACAAGAATATTGGAGCATAAAAGAGATTTTATTGATCGTGGGCCACTTCAAGGGGGAAACCTCCTTTGAGCAAGCTCAATACAAAATATCTCTTCAATGCTTTCATTAGCCTCAACACATACTTATATACTAAGTCTAATCTAAACAACTATTACCCCCCATGAATGTGGGATAATGCAACATAATAACTAGACAACTTAACAACTATTACTTACTCCCCATGAATGTGGGATAATACAACATACTGATGGGATGACTTACAAAGCATATGCGTTTGATAAAATATACTAACAAAATAAAGAGGAGGGTTGACATGGGTTCTTAAAATCCCCTCCCTCTTAAAAAAAATATTTGTCCTCAAATATTTAGATGTGGAAATTGTTGCTGAATCTGAAGGAGTGGCTCCCATGTAGCATCCTCTGGTTTCATGTTGTGCCACTGAATTAAGACCTCTGTGATGGACTAAGAGCGAAGCTGAAAAGTGCGATTATTGAGGATGGCCGACGGATCTGAAATGATGGATCCTTTGTTATCCCATTCTAGTAAAACAATTTGTGCTCTGATGTTGGTGCCAATCACTTGTTGAATGCAAGAAGAAGGAGGAAGTGCCAATTTATAAGCAACAGACCCAATCTTCTGAAGAACTATATATGGATGAGAGATCTTTTTAGTGAGCATTTGATTCCCATTGAGTTTCAAGGAGGATTTCTTGTAAGGCTATAGACGAAGAAAAACCATGTCACTGACTTGAAAAGTGCGCTCAGAATGGTGCTGATCAGCTTGGTGTTTCATGTGGGTTCTAGCCATGTGAATATTGTCCTGCAGAAGGTGAAGAATCTGATGTCAGTTTCGAAGAACCATGTCAATGACTTGAACCGGTGAACTGCTGGGGGTGTATGGAAGGAGTACTAGAGGTGTGTGACCATAAACGACTTCATATGGAGTCATTTGAGATGCAATATGGTAGGAACTATTGTACCACCATTCAGCGAGAGGGAGCCACTTTTCCCACAGATGTTGTTCTTCAGAGGTGAAACAACGAAGATAAGTTTCCCAATAGTTGTTGATGACTTCATTCAGACCATCTATTTATTGGTGGGTGATAAACTGAACTCATATTCAGTTTGGTGTCAATAAGGAGAAAATGACTTGTGAAAGGTGCGTTGTGGTCTGAGACAATGGAAGAAGGGATTCCATGAAGAAGGAATATCTTGTCCATGAAAATTTGTGCGATTGAGGAGGTGGTATATGGAGGTCTGAGAGCACAAAAATGTTGATATTTGGAGAGTCATTCAAACACAACCAATATTACGATCTTTTGTCCATATTTAGGGAGCCCTTGAATGAAATCCATCAAAATATATGGCCAAATCCTTGTAGGGATGGGAAAAGGTTCAAGCAATCTAGAAAGGAGTGTAGTTTCACCTTGGTGGCATCAATAAGGAGCACATTCGGAAACCATCTGTTGAATTTATTGTTTCATTCCCTTCCAAAAGAAGTGAAATCATGCCCTCTCATATGTTTTCATGAACCTAAAGTTCCTTGCCGATGGAGAAGCATGGAGTTCATAAAAGACTACATGTTTAATATCTGTGCTCTAGGGAAGCACCAGATGACCCTTGTATCTCAGAGAAGAGCCATCCCAAGAGAAATGTGGTACCACAGAAGGGTTACTAGCCAACAGTTCAATGATTTCATATAATGAAGGGTCATTAACATAGCCTTGCTGAATAGAGTGTAACCAAGTTGGAATAGGAAGAGAAATAACTGAAAGAAAAACATGGGTATCAAATGTGTGGAAAAAATCATCCACCACAAGATTGTCCTAATCCTTCTTATAATCATAATCCCTGAGTTTGCTAACCCATTTCTGTTGTGTTGGGGATGAGACCCATTGTTCCAGGAAATATTTCAAACTCTGGTGATCTGTCTTGATGCTAAAAGGATTCTCTAAGAGAGATGGCCACCACTTTTGTACTGTGTGCAAAATAGTCATCATTTCCTTCTCATATGTAGAGTTGGATAAATTCTTTCCAGAAAGGGATTTGTCGGTGAATGCAATCGGATGTTCATCTTGAAATAAGACAACCCCAAGTCCATTTTCGTAAGCATGACTCTCAAGAGTGAAGATCTTGGAAAAATCAGGCATCTGAAGGGTGCATCAGAATGAAAGATCCAAGGGAGTAGTTGATATTGCTAAAGGTTGCAGCTGAATGAAATGGAGTTGAGCGATGACACCATGTGAATTCGTCTTAAGGATATTTTCCATGCAATGGAAACTAATGATGCTGAGAGAATCGGGTTGCAAGCCATTGAATGTGTGTTTGCTCCCATTGACTGAAAATTGAAGCCATAGTTCAACAAAATCCCATAAGATGGGTCCAAGTGTGCATAACCATTGAGTTCCCAAAATCACATCACATCCTCCTAGAGGCATGAAAAACATGTTAGAGCACAAGTTATAATATCCAATAGAGATACACACATTGCGACACTTTCCTTTGCAAGGTAAGGTGCTGCCATTGGAAACCATAACTTGAAAGATGGAGTAGGGATGGACAAAACTATCAGCATGTTTGGAAATATGAGGGTCAATGAAGTTATGGGTGCTACCAGAATCAATGAGTATTGTAAGATTAATCTTATTCAAGAAACCCTTGACCTTCATGGTTTGTGGGGCGGTGACTCCGGCTAATGCATGGAGAGATATCTTTGGGTGTTCATCATGAGAATGAGGGTCAACAAGAGGCTGATGAATGTCGACCTGATCATCTACTAGGTCCTGAGCAGCTTCACAAATTTCAAGTGTTGGAGGAGAAACCACATCCAAGAGATAGGGCTTTTGTTCAGTGCAATGATGTCCCCGAGTGAATTTCCCATCACAATTACAACAAAGTCATTTTTCCCTACGTGCCCACATCTCAGATTCAGACAAATGTTTGATAGGAGTGGGTCTAGGAGTTGGAGGGATTGGACGTCTTTGAGAAACCATATTACTCAATGGAACAAAAATGGATTTGGGTAGTTGCTGAGCCCTGATCTTGTCCTCTATCAACTTAGCCAACCCAAGGATTTCCATCATTGTGTTGGGACAGAACATGTTAACCTCAGATTGAATTGTATCCTTAATACCACTGATAAAACAACTCCTGCAAAATGCATCAGAAAATCCTTCTATGTGCTTGACTAATTTCTCAAATTCTGTCTGATACTCTCTCACAGTGCCAGTCTGGCAAAGTTTGGTGAGTGATCCTGTGAATTCATCAAAACCACTAGGGCCAAATCGGTGCAAAAGGAGTTGGAAAAAATCTGTCCATTGGGGCTCTTCATGATCCTTGATGTACCAACAGAACCATTGAAGGGCTTCACGTTCCAAATGAAATGATGCAAGTGGGACTTTGGTGCCATCAAAAGTGTTATGCATATTAAAGTATTATTCTTCCTTATGTATCCATCCACTTGGATCATCACCATTGAAGCGAGGGAATTCAATCTTGGGCCCACAAAAGTTGTTGGAAGCAGAGAACATAGTGCCGGAAAAAGACTCAGGCTGTTGCCGGTTGCTCATGGATGAATACTAAAGATGGAGGTCGAGAAATCTTTGATCCAGATATTTGAGTTTGGTCTTGAGGGTGGCAAGTTCTTCTTCCATTTATCTATTTGCTTTTGTGCGGGTGACAACCATAAGCAAATTTATTTTTATTAATCGGAAATGAGTGGAAAAACAAAAACAAAGAGGGTTTTAGAAAAGGAAAATTTTGAGTTGGGAAAAATGCGAGTGGGTAACTAGGTTGTGGACACTTTCTGAGGGACAAGGAAACAAAAAATGTGAAGCTCAGAAGCGGGGTGAAAAAAGGAGATGGAATTTCAGGCTTAAGGAAGTAGACTTGGGATAGGGTCCTCAAAGAATGAAATATGTAGAATGGAATAACAGGGGTTACAGTGAATTTTCAAGCGAAATGGAGCTAAATGAAGGAAGATATGGCTAAAAAACATTTTTTTTTCCTGAAGAAATGATCTGTGGCAGTGCTAGAAAGTTGTGCTTTATCAACTTGAATTTGAGTAAATGATTGGTGACAAGTCTAGAATTCTATGTGTTATCAACTATAAATAGATATGGACTCCAAGTATATTCAGCTTCCTAATGGTTCAAAGGTAGTCACTCGGCCACCAAGGCTGTCTCAGGCTTGAGTATTGGGGCAGTACCCCTCACTTCACGGCGCAGGTAAAACTGCTAATTGCTTGGCCAAAACCGAAAGCTCTTCGGTTTTCCTCATGGATGGAAATCTAGTCAATCTAGTGGGGGTCATTGCCCTTTTTGCTTGGCAGGTCCTCTCAATGGCTAGCTACTTCGGGGTTCCTGTGGTACTCCTCACAATGAGTTTTAGGGCTATGCCCAAGTACTTCCCACAGTTAAGCAGATAGGGTTTATTCCCTGATCCGAATGAAAAACACCACTGCAAGAAGAAGAACTACTGCAAGAATCATAGTGCCAAAAACAATGTGGCAGAAATTCCACCCAATGCTCAAAAACCCGTAATTAGAGCTAGGGTTTTGAGATGAAAACTTTTAAAATGAGCATAACCCGATCTATATTGCTCAAAATTTCTATTATGGCCTATTTCTGGAACTAGAACAACCACTCTACTTCTACCCACAATATCGGAATAGAAATATGGGCACCTGGTCAAAATATTTTCGCTCTACAATTTCCATGGTCGTCACCGAAATTCTGAAAAATTGCTGATTTTAAATCCACGATATATCCACTTTTAGAACTCCAAATGAGATGATTGTTTTTTGGAAACTATGTATTTTTGAAAGAGAAATTCATATATGCAACCTGTTTCTTCTGATTATGTGTAGAAATTTTTAGAAATTGATCTGAAATTCGCCACCCAATTTTTCCCTCTATTTTTTTTTAAAGAAAAACAAATTTCCCACTTGTGCCAAGGAAAGTGCTCTAATACCAGATGTGGAGAACCTCCTGTAATAAACAATCAAAATGCATGATATAAGAGTAATATTGCAGCATAAAAGAGATTTTATTGATCGTGGGCCACTTTGAGGGGGAAACCTCCATTGAGCAAGCTCAATACAAAATAGCTCTTCGATGCTTTCATTAGCCTCAATCCATACTTATATACTAAGTCTAATATAAACAACTATTACCCCCCATGAATGTGGGATAATGCAACATAATAACTAGACAAGTTAACAACTATTACTTACTCCCCATGAATGTGGGATAATACAATACTGATGGGATGACTTATGAAGCATATGCGTCTGATAAAATATACTAACAAAATAAAGAGGAGGGTTGACACAGTTTCTTAACATTGGGAAATTCATAAATCGCCATCGGAGAAACTACTAAAGAGTTGGAAGATGCCATCGGTAAACCATCTAGCCCCCTGTCGGATATCTGACAACTTGTGTGTCAGTGAAGTTGGCACTAAGCCTGAAATTTTACAAAGGAACTGTCTCAGATTTGACAAAAAAAGGTCGAATTTTTGACAAGATGGGAGTCGAAAATGTTACGAGTTGGTACGTCAAAAATTCGATGGGGTTTGGAATGTGGTTGAATATCCGACGACATGCCACCGATGACAAAAAAAAATGTGGTTGTCGAATTACCAACAAGATGCTGTTGAATTTCAGACATGGAAGCCTTCGGATTTTGGGCTCAAATTTTGTTGTGTCACACAAAACATTGATAACAAAGTTTTCTAGACATTTTGGCTACATATCTGGGACCACTCCCAATATTTATACCACTCTCATTAATCTCAAAATGCTAAAAAAATACAAAGAAATAATATTTAAAAGAAAGTGTTCACCCTTCATATCTACAACTTAGTCTTGGAAACAAAAACTATCATTGGTTTCTTCTTGGGTTTATGAGACTTTTAAGTATAAACTCTGCTATACTTGTGTTGGAAACAAAGGCTCTGAATACCCCTTAATATTTGAAACGTAGGCTCAGAAACAGAGGTCATATCTACAGTCCTCTCAAAATTCTAATTCATTTGAGTATAATGTTGGCCACCTTTCGCTCTATCAATAGGACTTCCCCTCCATGCAAAAAATTCAAGGTGTAGTGTACTATACTCTATCGCCTGCACATTGGTACTATTTCCTTAGGATGCATGCCCACGATTCACCTCATACTGCATGCATCTTTTATGTACCTAAGCACCAAACTAGGAAATGGTTAAATAAGGGGTTTAAGGTCTAACCCTCACCCAAACCCATGGGAAACAAATTCAAGTAATTTTATTTTTAACATTCTATACATGGCATGTCATTGGCATAGAGGTCACTCCATTGGATTGCTATTGTGGATGTTGAGAGTTCAAACCCCACCAACGCTACTTCTCTATCGCCTTATGTGTTATGTCATTTCCATAGTGTGTGTGTGTGTGTGTGTGTGTGTTGGATTCATTGTATGGTTTTGCTCTCAAGGGTTACGACATGGTTGCATGTGGAATATCCTATATAGAATAAGAGTGGCAGCATAGCCCATGATCCTGCTTAAATTCCCAAATCGATAACATGAAACTTAAATACAATCCTGTAGGGTATGTGTCAAGTTACAACAGTGTGGTGTAATGGTAGGTCTTTCCAACTCTTGACAAGAGGTATAGGGGTTGAAACACATGGACTTAACATATTTTGGAATATGAACATATTTGGTCCCATTGGTGGTGCCATGTGGATCCACCTGATTGGGTCATGTAGCATCCATGTTGGTGTCAATTGTACTGCTAATTGTACCTAAGTTTTCCATGTGTTGAGTGTTGATTAGTCCATGTCACTGCACAATCATGCCATGTGATAGTTGTATGGTCAGTATATCACCTTTATGGTCACTATGTGTAACCCTTCTAGTGGTGCCACATGGCACCCCCTTTTTTCCAATTTTGCATGTTTTTCCAAAACATCAAAACATTGTATCTTCCTCATACAACATCCATTTGAGGTGATTCAAGAATCATTGGAAAGCATCTTTTTCCAATACCTACATAATGGTTCCATATGTTTCAACATTTGAGACTAGTAATGTTTTAACAATCACAAATCCTTATGGATCATTAAGAAAGTGTATGATTTTCTATTTATATATATGTCAATGAGCCTCACCCCATCACCAAAAAAGGTGTTCCTTTCTCTCTAGCATTGAAATGAATTTCCTAATAACAAGTAAGAATCTTCTTAAATAGTTAAAAAATATTCTCGTATTCTTGCATCCTTTCAAACATGATCCCCTTTTTTCAAAAAATTAATTGGGTGTGGAAACTTGAAAAATTATTCAGTAAACCTTCTATAATAATCGCCAAGACTCATAAAATTTCTTACATCTATTATATTCTTCAAATTTGACCAATTGATAATTTTTTCAATATTCTCTATATGCCTGGATATCCCTTCCTTTGAAATAATGTGACCAAAATAATGAATTTGTTTTTTATAGAAATCACATTTTCTTAGTTTTGGATGTAGTTTATCATCCCTTCGAACTTGCAAAACTAGTCTCAAATGTTTCTCATGCTCCTCTTCATTCTTAGAATAAATGAGAATATCATCTAGAAGTCAAGCACAAACTTATCCAAATAATTGTTTTATGCACTATTCATGATACACATGAATGTAGCTAGTGCATTAGTGTGACCTAATGACACCACCACAAATTCATAATGAAAATACCTTCTTCTAAATGGTTTTTTAAATGTACACTTCATTGATTATGAGTTGATGGAAACTAGACCTCAAATCAACCTTTTAAAATACCCTTTCCCCTCTCATTTGGTTGAATAGGTCATCAGTTCAAGGAAAATGATACTTATTCCTCATAGTAACCTTATTCAAATGCCTATAATCAATACACAACCTAAGGGTTCCATCCTTTTTTCCACAAATAGAATTGATGCTCCCCATGGAGACATACTTGGCTGAATGTATTTCTTCTCCAATAACTTGCAATTATATTTTCAACTCTAATAATTCTAGGATACTTATTCTATAAGGTGATTAGTATAGTGATGCATCTCCTAGAACAAGATCAATTGTGAAATCAATATCCCAGTTTGGAGAAAGTCCTAGCATGTCATCTTCAAACACACTACTAAATTATTGCAATACATCATATCCCTCCAACTTGGTACCTTTATCTTGCAATATGTGCAATGCATGGGATTCATATAATAGAAAACATTTCCTAAAATATTACTTCAGTTGCAAGGCCAAAATATCCCTAGTAGAAACTATTTTTGGAATTCCCTCTACTTCACTTAGGTTTTTTTCTTAATCAATGAATTCAAAGTTTTGTTTTACCAATTAAGTTTAAATTGATGTTCTTTCAACCAATACCCATTGAATGAGAACATGATAAGAATCAAGTGGAAAAATATCTAGATTTCCCCACCTGAAGAGTCCATCCATATCTAATGGAATTTGTCCCCCACTTTTCTAAAAATTTTCTTGGTTCTAGTGGCTAGTTGGACCAACCATGATTTACTATGCTTTCTCTTCCCAAGAGAACAAATTCCAACAATTTTAGGATTAACATAACAATGAATAAGTCCAATCGAAATACATTGCGTAACGATTTTACCTTTGAATTCACCCATAATTAATTGATGGTATGCTTGGTATTCCTCTCATGCAACATAAATACTATGGAAAATCCTTACTGCATCTCCAATAGTTGTAGCATATTGAATGTTGTGAAAATGCTTGGAATTTCCATTTGTATGTGGACATTTTATGAACAAGTGGTCTTCTGCACCTCCCCAAGCATGAATAGGGTACCATGGATTCTCTCCTACCAATCTAGACAGATTAACACCCTATACTTATTGGATTTATTGATTTTTAAAATTAGGAGGCTTGAATCCTTTCTATTTTTTATAAAACTTATCCTTCCATGCCTTATGGAATTTTAGATTGATTTTTTTTTATCATAACAGTACTTATCCTTCCTAATAGTATCACCTAGACATTGAGGCTCATCAAACTCAATACTATCTTTGTAAGTTTGAAGTAATCCACTTATAAAACATTGTACGTTTACCTCAACATATATGATGTATTTAACATACCTCAAAAACTCCAATAATCTATTTGAATATTCATCTATAGTCATTTGTACCAACTTTAACTAATGTAAATGTTTGGTTTTTTTCATTCTAGTATTTATCAAATATGTACTTTTTCTTAAAGTACCTCTGAAACTACTTTGAAACAATCTTTCTCTTAGTAGTATTCTTAAATCGCCTTAGGCGATCCCATCAAAACCTTTATTATTATATTTATGGAAGAAAATACAAATTTAATGGATGTTAAAGAAGTTACATTACATCATATATATGAATAAATAGGAAACTCATATCCAAAAAATAATATAGGTGAGACCCTCTACTTGAAGATGAAGTAGACCCATTAAAATGTATGTATATTGGGTGTTCAAAAACCTTTTACAGTGAAATAAAAAGTGTTTCCAATGGGAAAAAATTCTTCCAACCCAGTGGAATAAGTATGACATCCTAAAAAGGCTCATAAACATCAAAACCATAATTTTAATCTCTTCCCTTGATCATTGGTTTCCAAATCTGAGCAATAGAGATACATGTAATGAATGGAACCCCTCTGGTGCATCGTCCTCAACACTAATAGATAATATTAGCCACAAATATTAATATATGATTCAACACCTCAAAATACAAGTAAATGTTTGTTACAGAATGAACAGAAACAATTGCTACAAAAGAAGAAAGAAAAAAGGGAGAGCCATTGCTCCAAATGAATGATTTCCTTCCATTGTTGCACCCTCAACAAGAAAATTTTCAACCTAAAGATTTAGATATGCCACCTATATTTTTCCTTCCATATGATATGAAAAATATGAATCCATTAAATCAGTTACCCGTAGCTCTGGTTAACTAAAGGTGCCTTCTTATAGGAAAAATGAACACAACCTTGCACTGCCACAAAACACCACAAAAAACACACTACTACAACTAGAACTGAAACAGTTCAACATGAACTCAAATAAGATTCGAAACCCTTCCATAACCTTTGAAAGTATCATTTTAGATCAATTTGAAGGCGATTTATTTTCTCTCAATCATCTACAATGAAGGTCAGTGAAGAGATCTGGGTGATCTCCTCCTCTCAACTAGTTAGGGTGAAATATTTCACCATCGAAAATAGTTACAGTTGCAAGGGGAGGATATACCAAGAATGAGAGGCACATTATTTCTCAGAATTCCAAATAAAATATTACCAAAATATTGTAAACAGGGGAACTCTTCCTTCTTTTATAAACATCAGATAGCTTTCCTTCCTTTTAGAATTCTCTCATGAAAATAAATAAATAAATAAATTTATGAGATAATATCTTTTATGACTCTTCATGTTCTTTGAATGTATAAAATTAGTTTGTCCCACCAACCTCCTAATGTGGCTTCCTTGGTAGTTTACTCTTCTTAAGTGCACCTTCATTAGCTAATTTTAGGACTTGCATCTTTACCTGTTTTTATGCTGCTTTTCATGCTTTTCTGTTGCTTTTCTTGTTTGTTTTCGTCTTTTTTGTTGTCTTATCATAGATTCCTTGGGATTTACAACTCATATGGACCATTTTAGCTTCCTATGCACCTTCCTTGTCCATTTTAAAATAGCATTTCATTATTTACAAATTTTGGACATTGCATTTTACATATTCATGACCCATATTTCCATATTAATAATTTCTATGAACTTAACCAATTGACTTGGGACATTGCATACAATAGTCCAATAGAGTGGTCCATAATAAAATTTTGGGGACATGACATAACCTAAGTTTATACCCTTATAATCAGCGTTAAATGGTTCAAATATAATTTTTATTATGTGAATAAATTTTGTAAGTGTTTTTATTTGATGATTTGTTGAATACTTTCATTTAATGAATACGAGTTAACTTTGATTTCAAATGAAATAGTGTATGTAGATCATGTTTAAGTAGAGCTAGGTGAGATAATAGATAAAGTAGTTCTATACATAATTTTTTAGCACTTCACGAGAGCACGTACTCTGAATCAATGATTAAATGTAACAAGATTTAGACATAAAAGATTGACATTTTTTGTGTCATTGCGGAGGAAGTGCTAAAAGAGATAGGTGATGCACAGTTCTAGTTTGAATTTTTGTATTTGCATGAAATTTAATTTCCTTAACATAATATTTAATAATGATGCATGAATAGGATTCAAGATGATAAAGGAATATTTATTATAGGGACTTGAAGAGTAGTTCCTGTTAACACTAAAAAGTGTTTACCTAGCTCTCCATGTTCTAATCCATAGCCATACACCATATTCCCACCATATTGATTTCCTTTTTAACCTTCACAATTGTATTTCCACTAAAAATGGTCCAAAACATCATTATTCCTTCCCACAAATGAAGGGATGGTGAACATTTATTATGATCGATCCCCACTCTCTCCTAAAAAGGGTAAAAAACACTAAAAAGGAGAATGGGTCAAAAAAACCACAGATAAATACCATGGGTAATTACCTTGGTTCCAAAAACCCTAGTACCATACTATAAATACATTGTGAAGGGCTCTCCCAAAACACTTTTGGATCACTTTTTTGTTGATGTAATTGTAACTTCAGAATGTATTCACTTGTATTTCTTATGTATTGTACTCGATGTTTATTATGGGAAGTGTTTGTAATGTAATTGAGTCATGTCATGCCCCAATGTTCTGATCGGGAGTTTCTATAATGTAAACAAGTCATGTCAAGTCAATGTGGGTAACCCTCCTATTATTCAAGGGCTAAAGTCCCTGCAGTTACAGGGCCCTAGGGTTGTTAGACTCACCTAGTGAAGTCCTCCATAGTGATTCATTGTCAAGTCGGGAATTAGTATAAATAGAGAGTGAGTCTCTATATTTATCACACACTCACTCACACTCAGTTGTAACGAATAGCTAAGGGAGAAGAAGTTGTTGGGGCTAGAAAGAAAGAGGCTACTGCTGTCGGGAGATCATCTAACTATTTTGGGTTTTACTTTTGGTTTTGATTCTATCTCTGAGGAAGTTGTGGGGTTTTCTCCAATTTATGGTTTCCCCAAGAAAAAACACTGTGTTCATTGTCTCTTAGGTTTGATTGTTATTCTTGTTATTCTCTCAGTTAAATATCCTAATATAATGCTAGCTTAATGTTAAAAAGATAACATGGTATCATAGCTAACCTGAGAAGAAGACACTGTGCACCTGTAGGAAATAGGGATTCCTACTTTTTGGATCTCCCCCTACATATTTTCAGCAAAAGAAGGTTGGGTTGACTCTCCTCCCTAGGGTGCATCTTTTTGTCGAAGCAGAATCTGATTCTGATCTTTTTCAGTTTTGGACCCGACACTAATGCCGGAAATTATGGATTTCCACAGAAGTGGATTTTTTTAGTGAGCCTAGGCATGGATTGATATCCTCCTCAAAATAAAAGTTTAGAGATCAAGATCAAAGCATTTGGTTGGACAGAACTCCCAGAAAGTCAAACCCTAATCTGCTCTTGAATCAACACTGTAGAAGTTCAACTCCAAATCCAGATTCGACATCTTGACCTGGTAAGATATAAATATTTTGTATTTCCATTTGAGGTTCTCAGTTAAGATGTCTCATCATACCAAGCTTGATGAAAAGCTTAAGGGATCTGATAACTTCCGAGCCTGGAAGTATAGGATCTCCCTGGTCCTGGAAGAAAATGAGTTGGACTCCTACATCAATGAGGAGGTTCTAGTTCCAGAGGAAGATGAGGCTAAGGCCTTACATAAGAAGAAGTTTGTTATGGAAAGGAGGATTATTTCTAGTTCAATCAAGGATCACCTCATACCACAGGTGTCCTCCCTCAAGACACCTAAAGCTATGTTTGATGCCCTAACCAAACTATTTGAAGGGAAGAACATAAACCGAAAGATGACTCTAAGGAACCAGTTGAAGAATGTAAAGATCCAAAATGAGGAGACCATCCAGTCATACTTCACAAGGGTCTCCCTGATCAAAGAACAACTTGAAGCAGTAGATGAAGAAGTGGAGAACGCATAAATTGTGATGACAACCTTGAATGGTCTCCCTAGGTCATGGGATTCTTTCATCCAAGGAATCTGTGCTAGGAAGAAGCTAATCAAGTTTAGTAGACTATGGGAAGAATGTTCATAAGAAGAAGCTCGAATAGCAACTTGAGAAGAAAAGATGGGAAGTGAAGATCAAGCTCTCACAGTACACTCCAAGAAAGGCATAACGGAAATTCATCATCACCAAGGTAAGCCTTCTCATCAGAAAGATAATTTTGTAAAAAGGGATCCATCCAAACTCAAATGTTATACATGTGATGAAAGAGGACATTTTTCTAGAAATTGTCCCATGAATAAGTGTGGTTCCAAGAAGAAGAAGAACTCCAAAAGAAGACATCATGCTCACACTGCTGAGGATGATGATCCTCCCAGGAAGAAAGTAAAACAATAAAGTGAAGACTCTTCAAGTGATGAAGAATATGTTATGATCTTCGCTCTCATGGGAATAGTCACTCATGGAAGCAAAGATTGGCTTATTTACAGTGGGGATTCAAAATACATGACAGTATTCAAGGAATTTTTTGAGAAACTATCCAAACATAATTCACCCCATAAGGTGAAACTTGGGGATGACTACCAATATCCAATAAAAGGTAGTGTGGAATCCTCCTATAAGCTAGACTCTGGAAAGTATATGAAGATGAAGGATGTATTGTTTGTACCAAGACTAAAAAAGAATCTTCTCTCCATATCGGTACTGGATGCAAAAGGCATGAGGGTTGCATTTGTAGATGGCCAAGTCATAATGTGGCCAAGAGGAAAGACTATTGACGATGAAATAGTAATTGGAGAACAAGAAGGAGGATTATACAAATTGAAGGGAAATCCAAAACAAGCTTTGGTCCATGACATAGTAGAGCCAGATGAACTTTAGCGTAGAAGGCTTGCACATGTGCACTACAGAGCACTACCACTTGCAAGCAAAGCTATTGAAGGTCTTCCATAAATTCAAGAAAAACATGAAGTAGTTTGCAAAGGATGTGCAAAAGGAAAGAACACAAAGAAGATATTTCCAAGTAGCGAAAGTAAAGCAAAAGGAATCTTGGAAATCATTCACTCTGATGTATGTGGTCCAATGTCATCTAGTTATTTAAGCAGGTATGTATACTATGTTTCTTTTATTGATGATTATTCTAGGAAGACATGGATATACTTTATGAAGAACAAAGATGAATTTTTTAGCAAGTTCAAGGAATTCAAAGCCTTTATCAAGAACCACGCAGAAAATAAGATCAAGATCTTTCAATCAGATAATGGCAGAGAATTCACATCAAATGAATTCAAAGAGTTATGCAAAGATTCAGGGATTAAGAGGGAGTTATCCACTCCATATAATTGGGGTTGCAGAAAGGAAGAATAGAACTATCATGGAAGCTACAAGAGCAATGCTTCATGATCAAGATCTTCCCATGCATCTATGGGTAGAAGCTACCAGAACAGCGGTGTATGTACAGAACCGTACTCCACAAAGATTACTCGAGAACAAGACACCTAAAGAAGTCTTTTTCGGCAAGAAACCAGAAGTCAGCCATCTCAGAATATTCGGCTGTCCAGTGTACATACACATTTTGAAAGAAAAGAGGACAAAGTTATATCCTTCAGGAAAGAAGGGTATATTTGTGGGATACTCTGAAATCTCAAAGGCTTACAGAATATACTTCCCAAGATTCAAGAATATCGACATCAGCAGGGATGTAACATTTGATGAAGACTCAACTTACAACAAATCTAGAAAGAGACCTGCTGAAGATCCTGAAGAATAAAAAGCACCTAGAATTCATGACACAACCATGATTGAAGAAACTTAAGAAGAAGATTGAGAATTTGAAGAACCTAAAGAACCTATAGATCCACCTCAAGAGAAGAATACTCACAAGAGGAAACCTGCTTGGGTACGAGTAGCTATCCAAGGTGTAGAAAGATATGGGGCTCCAAAAGAGAATTACAGAGAAAGAAAGAGGACCAGGTTCGGTTCTGAGTATGTAGCTTTATTATGTGACTTTTAAATAAAGAACCTTCCAACTTTGAAGAAGCGGTAGAATGGAAAGAATGGAAGGATGCTATGATCAAAGAGTATCAATCAATCATGAAGAATGATGTTTGGGATGTTGTCCCAAGACCAAAAGGGAAGTCTGTTGTAACTTCCAAATGGATCTACAAGATCAAGCATGCTACAGATGGCAGGATAGAGAAATATAAAGCAAGATTCATGGCTCATGGCTTCTCACAGAAAGAAGGAATAGATTATGAAGAAACCTTTGCACTTGTAGCCGAATACACTTCCATCAGATCAGTACTTGATTTGGCTACAGTAATGAAATGGAAGATACACCAAATGGATGTTAAGACTGCTTTCTTGAATGGTGTAGTGGAAGAGGAAGTGTATGTAGAGTAGCCACTCAGTTTTGAGACACATGACAAAGAGTCTCATGTGTGTATATTGAAGAAATCCATGTAGAGTTTGAAATAGGCACCTAGGACATGGTACAACAGAATTGATGGATTTCTATCCAGTTTGGGCATTACCAAAAGTAAAGCAGATTCCAACCTTTACAACAAGGTTGACGATGGAAACCTAGTGATACTCCTACTATATGTATATGATCTATTTGTAACAGGTATGGATGGGTTGATTGCTGATATGAAGAGAAAGCTTGCTTCCAAGTTCAAAATGAAGGACTTGGGTATGATGCACTACTTTCTAGGCATGGAGGTGCAGAAAAATGCGGATGGAATCTCCCTCGGACGAGGGAAGTATGCAGTAGAGATCTTGAAGAGGTTCGGGATGATGGACTACAATCCCATAACCACAGCTATGGCATCAAACCTGAAGCTATTGAGTGATGCTTCATCAGAAACGAATGATGCTACAATGTATCATCAGATGATTGGGTCCTTGATGTACCTGACAAACACGAGACTAGATATTTGCTTTGCTGTGAACACCTTGAGCTAGTTCCTCACGGATCTGAGACATGTTCACTTGATTGCTGCAAAGCATATTCTGAGGTACCTGATGGGTACTGTTGATTATGGGCTCAAGTATGAGGCAAATCAGAAGATTAACATGGAGGGTTATGTTGATTCAGATTGGGCAAGGAGTGCCATCGATAGGAAGATCACTTAGGGTGTTGCTTTAGTATGGGATCAAGTGTGATCTCTTGGTTTAGCAGGAAACAATCATGTGTGGCACTGAGTATAGTTGAAGCAGAGTATGTCACAGCTTGTTTAGCTAGTTGTGAGGTAGTATGGCTAAGGAATCTACTGTTTGATTTATTTAATCTCCAGTTAGATGCTACTTGTATACATTGTGACAACCATAGTTATGTGAAGTTGTCGGAGAACCCGATGTTCCATGACAATTCGAAGCATATCGAGATCAAGTATCACTATATTAGGGATATGGTGTAGAGGGGAGTAGTGAAGCTCTAGTATGTTGCAACAGACGAATAGATAGCTGATGTGTTGACAAAGCCATTAGCTAGACTAAATTTTGAGTACTTCAGGGAGAAGCTTGGTGTTCTCCAGATCGAGGTTCCCTCCAAAGGGAAGTGATGAGTCCATGAGCCATTCTGTCATGGTGAGAGGATTGGTTCCTTCCATGTCAGATGTGAGTGCTGAGCCATTCTGATGTGACTGTAGGATTGGTTCCTACATGATCAGATATAAGCACTGAATGTCATTCTTGAAATGGAGGCACTTGGTCAGTTACCAGGAAATCTTAGTCTAGGACTGAGAGCCATTGTGAGGTGATTGTAGGATTGGTTCCTACAGTGATCAAATGTAAGTGCAGATCCATTCTGAGGAAATTGTAGGATTGGTTCCTACAGTGATCATATGTAAGTGTAGAGCCATTCTAAGGAAATTGTAGGATTGGTTCCTACAATGATCAGATGTAAGTGCAGAGCCCTTTCAGCATGGAGGATTGGTTCCTCGCATGGTCAAATGTAAGTGCTGGGCCTTTCTAACATTGGTTTCCAGATGTGAGTGTTGGGCCTTTCTGACAGGGGTATGGGATGTGTTCCCACATGGTTATATGTGAGTGTTGGGAATTCCTTTCTGATGTGATTATAGGATTGGTTCCTACATGATCAGATATAAGTGCTAGGCGGGCCATTCTGACTTAGGGTTAGATATAAGTGCTGGAAAAGACCTACATCAAGGCTAGGAATACAACCAGCATTGAAAAGGGTTGGTTTTGTAGAGCTTCCTATGATGAGAAGAATCAAGAGATAGCACTTGCAATGATGATCCAGCAGAGATGTTCCAGAACCAGAGATGATCCAGATCCAGTGATGATCTAGATCCAGTGATGATGATCCAGATCGAGTGATGATCCAAATCCAGATGAAGATGACTTGAATATGAAGATGACTTGAAGATTATGAGGACTCGATGATGATCCAGATGATATAGAGAAGAATACTTGTGCTAATAAATTGTGTCAAGAGAATACCTTCCTAGTTAAGAGAGAGTGTTGATGTAATTGTAACTTCAGAATGTATTCACTTGTATTTCTTATGTATTGTACCCTGATGTTTATTTCGAGAAGTGTTTGTAATGTAATTGAGTCATTTCATGCCCCGATGTTTCAATCGAGAGTTTCAATAATGTAAACAAGTCATTTCAAGTCAATGTGGGTAACCATCCTATTGTTCAAGGGTTAAATTCCCCACAGTTTCGGGTCCCTAGGGTTGCTAGACTCACCTAGTGAAGTTGGCCCTAGTGATTCACTGTCAAGTCAAGAATTAGTAGAAATAGAGAGTGAGTCTCTCTATTTATCACACACTCAGTTGTAGCACATAGCTGAGGGATAAGAAGTTGTTGGGGCTAGAAAGAAAGAGGCTACTACTGTCGAGAGATCATCTTACTGTTTTGGGTTTTACTTTTGGTGTTGATTCTATCTCTGAGGAAGTTGTGGGGTTTTCTCTATTTATGGTTTCCTTGAGGAAAAACACTGTGTTCATTGCCTCTTTTGTTTGATTGTTGTGCTTGTTATTCTCTTAGTTAAAGATCCTAATATAATGCTAGCTTAATGTTAAAAATCTAACATTTTTTTCCATTTTTCCATCAATCACATCACATACTTTTCCTCCCATATTTTTCCATCCCATTTCCCATGGTGTATGTTGAGTTCACTCTGTACCCATTTGGATCCATTCCCATCACTTGAAAACCAGTTGTGGATGAGATCGGAGAACCAAACTGTTGAGTTGTGGAACCATTTCCCAGGACAGCTATGATGGCCCATTTTTAGAAAGGTGTGTCTATTTTATTTTATGCATTAGCTAGTTTATATATATCTTAAAAGCATTAAAAAATATTTGGATTTATTGTTGTTTTATTGTTATTGTTGAACTCTTCCTTATGCTCAAGATGAGATAAGGTTGGTGCATCTGCACGTAGTAGGGGGAAATCCTCACTACAATTTTGGCAAGTCCACTCAGTCGATCCATATAGATATTTGTTTTTGCAGGATTCCATTGGTCTGTTCCTCTCTTTTCCCCCCAGTTTCCGTAGATTGTACCCCCTCATGGTAGGTCTGAACCAGTATTGTGTTAGTTCCTACCCCATGGCCCTAGATGGCAACAATTTTTCAAAAAAATTCTGTTCAGGTCGAGTCACACCTATCTGATCAAAATTCATGACCCAGTCATGCCTTTGTTCCTGATAAGCATGAACTAGGTCACACCTCTTAGCCCGATACATGTGACCTAGATCAATAATCTATATTGTGCATGTCCCAGCTTTCGAAGTGACCCAAGTCACTACTATGACTTGGTTTTGTGTGACCTGTCATGCTTAACCCTTTGTTTTGTGCAACCTGAGTCTATCGACTATTTTCTGCTCGAATCGCCACTATTCCTTTGTTATGTGTGACCCAATCGTGCCTATTCTACCGACAAGTGTGATTAGTAGTTTTTCAGTATGTTTTTATGCTTCAAATTCTTGTTTCAGTCCCCCTATCTGTCACAAACCCTTTTTCGACATGTTTTCTATCCAGATCTGATATTTTTTCAATCCCTTGGTATGTTTTGAGATCCCACTTAAATCGTTTATGAACCATTCTAGTTGAACTTCGTGGTTGAGACCCCATGAATGTTTCCTACGTTTGATTAGTTCCTTTTATTGCTCATTTTTTCAAGTACATTTTATTTCTGGAATAAAATTTTATTTTGCAGCATATTTATTATTCTTTACTATTCTTTATTGCATTATATTTGCATCCTTACATTGATATTGGGACATATTCATCATGGGTTGTTGGGTTTGGCATACACATTAGTTGCACACATTTAACACCATATAAGTGAAAAGCTTAGTTCATGACCCCAAGCAAGCCTTAAAAATAACTTAATACAACCAACATTGTAACCTCGCTTAAGGAAAAAAGAATCTTGTAGCTAAGTTAGGACATTGGGGATAGGAATCCAAATAACACCCCTCTGTCACTTACATCTTAAGACATAGTTGTTGTCCATTAGGGGACAAAAATCCTCTTGTACTTGTTGAAACGGTCACAACTAGTTTGTCAAGAAGCCCCTTGCTCTACAGGAGTAAGCCGCAAAGGAAGGATTGTCAGAAGCTAGGGTGGAATACTACACTTCATAATGTGCCTAGGGATAAACCTTCATAGTCCTCCTCATATCACTCAGCTGGGGGTCAAGGACCAAAGGGATTGAGCGCCAGTAAAATGAACGGACATGTCATGAACGAGGTAGCCTAGTTTCCATTCTTCTAGGGATCTTTTACCTAGAGGTCCTTATTGGTAGTGGGATTCTATCAGCCTATATTGTTCTTCCATTTCCTACTATGTAATTAGGATTTCATCACCCTTCAGAGGATACGATTTGTGAATGGCTTCCATATTGTAGTTAGGATTTTTCTTGCACTCATACCCCATATATTAGTGATTCATTTTTATTTTATAAGTAGTGTTTCTTGTTGGATTTCTGGAAACTTTATTGTAGACTCACCTTGATATGACCCATTGTCGTAGTTTGGTTTTAGAGATTGTTGTTGGCCTTTGAGTCGACATTTCATACACTCCCCTTCTACACACTCAGTTGTAGTTGGGTTTTTGAGCCTTTTTTATATACTCTTGATTTTTCATTCATTACACATCAATCCATCATGCCATCATAGCTCCACCACACTACTCACATATGCGTAGGGGGCACATCCCCTAGTTCAGTTCCTTGAACCATCATCGTCGGATCCATATTCGACACCGTTCACCACCTTCGAAGCCACAAATAGCCTATGAGTCTGATTCAAATTCATATTAGTCTGATCCCACCTTGTCCAATGGCCCATCTAGCCCCATGGCTAGTGTACATCCTAATCCCTTTCAAGGGGGGATTTTTATTATTGGGCTCACATCCATTCCACCTATCAACATAGGTATCCCTTCCACTGGGCCTATAGGCCCCGGACCCAGGAGGCCCCTTGTCACTACACACAATGTTGTTGGTTCACTACCCACTAGTGGTGGTTCCATTCCAGCCATCGTGGTCACTACCATTCCACCATTTATACCTGGGGATATTGGCTCTTCCACATTGGTTACGAATATTTCTTCCGTACCAATGAATTTTCTTATTGTCGAAAGTCATCCTTATCCTTCCCTAATTATGCACATGAAATAGGTTCCTACTGCACCGAGCACCATTGTTGGTCCTTCCTGAGCCAATCTTAGTTCTAGCCTCCCTTTTATGGCTAGTATTAACCTTCCTTATTGGGCACAGTTAACCAATGACCCCATCCATCATCACCGACAATTTCCTCTAATTCCTACAAAGATTCCCTTAGACATCCCTAAGTTTGAGGGTAAGGTAGGAGAGGATCCTCAAAATCACATTATGTCATTCCACCTATGGTGTTCATCTAACAACATAGTGGATGATTCCATCCAGTTGAGGTTGTTCCAGTGCACACTCACTAGTGTTGCAGCCAAGTGGTACATCAAACTACCTCATGCTACTTACCCTGACTTCTCCTCATTAGCTTTGGTGTTCCTTCAATACTTTTAGTTACTCATTCAGTATGGCGAGGGAGTGGAGATATTATTATCATGTCGAAAGAAAATAACTACCCATATCATGGATCATATCCATGAATGGCATTGCCATCATAGCTTGTATAAGATTCATTTAGAATATAGGATATTCCTATATTAGTTCCTCAAAACCTTACTCCTCCCCATAGCCAAGGACATCGCATATGAGCGCCCGAAAACCAAAGAAGAAGCCATCCTTAAGGCTCAACAATTTGATCTCATATACACCCAATCTGGTTACTTGTATATCATTATACCTGATGCTCCTTGTACCGGAACCTCATGTCGAGATACACCGGGGGAATCCCATGCTGTGAATGGAGTCATCAGGTCTATTACCCAGTATCCTCAGTATCATTTGGCCTCCCCCATGATGCCACCCCATCCTAGAAACACTCATAGTGTTTCCCAACCAGGTTACACTCCTGATTACTCATGCATAATGGCTCAGTCTAGTGCTACACCATCCTATGTGCCCCTCGGTTATGCCCCTAATTATTCATGCGTGACAGATTATTCCAGAGCCACCCCTTCCTACACGCCTTCCAAACCAACTCCTCACGTTCATGGACCGACCTATTCACCACACTCGTGTACTATCCAAACGACTAGCTTTGTATCCCCACTAGCTACTCTAGTCTATTATGCACCACCTATACAATACACTTCAGCTCCATCCCCATATCCTCCTTTTTATATGGGATAGGTCTACACACAGCAGAACCTTCCTAACCAACCTGCCCCTAATAACCAACAATGGCAGGGAAATAACAAGAGAGGTAGGAATCGAGGAAACAACCAACCCCAAGTAGGTGGATAGCAGGCCAACCCTTTGAACAACAATGACGCTGAACCCCCTATATAGAATCCCCAGCATCCCGCTCAACCTTTGAAAAACCCACAGTTGCAGACTAACCATCTCTGTGCCATCTGTAACACTTATGGCTACTACACTCACCTGTTCCCTCACTTGACTCATGTCCAACAACTACTCCAAAATGATATTCAACGTGATCCTAACCTGGCCTCTCCAGCTCTACCAAACCTAGCACTACCAGTTCCTCCACCTATGGTTCTCCAAAAACCCCTACCACACCAAGGAATGGTTGCAACCCAGCCCTTTTCCGTCACACCACTGCTGCAGTCCAACCCGATGGTACTGGTGTCCATCACCGCATGACGTTATCATCTGATGTCAACCTCTAGAATCGATGTAACCAGTATGGTTCCATCACAAAAATTACTGACCCATAAGCGGCATCTACCTCCACTACTCCTGACATCTATTTTCATTTTCCAAGACCCCCTACAGACAAGACTTCCAAAGTCCCGTAGTTCCCTATGCATCACATTGCAAATAATTCCACTGCCAGAGATTCTCTCAACTACAGTATTGTTGATGACTTGGCTCAGTCCCCCACTACCATGTTGACTCTGGAAGTGCTCAAAAATTTTCCTTCACAACATAAATCATTTTTTTCCAAATTGGGGGCCATAGATCCCTCTGATTCTAGGTTGATCATGTTTGACCTAGATCAAGAAGAACCAAGGATTCCATCATTTGTTGCCTTCCAAGTTCTGGTCACAATTCATAATTTGGTGATTCATCAATGCATAATTGATGAGGGGGTGTCCACCTATGTTATGTCAGCCTTTGTTTATAAAAAACTCAGATCCCACACCCTTCAACATTCCACCACTGCTCTTTGCACCTATGATGGTCTCTCTACTCATACCTAGGGTGTTCTCACGAATTTCCCTATTGAGTTATCTGGAAAAATAGTGTTGATTGACATTGAGGTTGTCATTTCCCAACTCAATTACAACCTCCTCCTAAGATATAGTTACATGTATGAAATCTAAGTCGTTCCCTCTATAGTCTTTCGACTCTTGATGTTCCCTCATGATGGGAAGGTCATGACCATCAATCATCTCTCATATTATGATCTGAAGGGGCTGACCACACCATAAAATGTCCTTCCCACTATCGAAACTACCATTGACAGTGTGTCCATTCCATCCTTGTCTATCATTGGCCCGGGCTTATTTTCCAACACTCCTATGATAGACACCTTTTTTTCCTTACCACCTCTTCCTTCTTCAAATGATATATCATATTTGTGCATTATCTCTTTCAGTGGCATTTTGACCTTCTCGCAACCTCATTCACAAACCCAACCACAATCTTCTAGTAATTATTGGGGTTCTTTCCCAGTCCACACGATTCTCTTTATTTTTCCACCATCCAGCATTGTGAGCAAACCTGTCATGGCTACTCTCAATTTTCCTAACTTCACATTGGGAATTCATGTGTGGTACCTTGAGCCACTTACTCCACCCAGGTCATTTTGAATTCCATCCATCCCATTGAAATGTTATCACACCCACCTCATGTTCAACCAAAGACTACTCTTATCCTTACTCTTACCCCTCCTCCTCTAAAGAAGGTTGGGGACAAGGAGACCAAAGCTACGAAAAAACTGCATCTGGCTCCCACTTGTGCTTTGTGTGATGTCCAAGGCCATGAAACACAAAATTTTCCCAAGTTTCCTCTCCTTCACACCCACTTTGATACTTTAGAGGAGACCGATGACACCCCAATGGTCACCATCCAAGATCCACCTGTGGTAAAAAAACAAGTCATTGTAAACCAACCATCCTTGTGTAGTTTGTGGCCTATATGGTCACTATTCTCACCATTTTCTAGACCTTCTTGAGTATTGGTCACTCCTTCACAACCTTTGGAAACACTCCTATGATTCCAACGTTACTATCCTTGAGGATATCCAACCTCCATTTTATTCCTCAGACACAACCAACACCATATACATGATCTCTAGTTCCGGTAGTCCTTCCATCTCCGCAGATGTAGAAGATCCATTTGATCTATCTACACATTGTTTGCACAATGAAGAGGAGATCCTTGAATCTATTTTGACTACTAAGTACCCTTTGGAGGGTATGCACCATTGCTCATATTTCATCCCCGATGAGCCTTCTTCATCAATGGACCAAGACTCGGTCTAAGTGAAAGAATTCATCCACAGAAAGGTAGACTGGTTCAAGAACCCCATTTTGACACCCAACACCTTTGAAGAGGGAAACATGGATAACATTTCTCCAACCATAAAGTTCAATATATAAACCACTCCCAGAGTAGTGGAATATATTACACTCAGAGCATCTTTCTCCCCTGAAAATTTTGCTTCATACAAAGCACTTTTTCATGAGTTTCATGATATTTTAGCTTAGTCATATATTGAGATTCCCAGGCTCAATCCTTCTATATTCGAACATGGTATCAACACGTGGCCTGATGTTGTTCCCATGCACTAAAATCAAATACCCATTCACCCATCAAAGGATCCTTCTGTCAAATTTGAGATCTAAAAACTACTTAAAGCAGGTTTCATATACCCCATTTTGTATACCACTTGGGTTTCAAATCCTATTCTCATCAACAAAAAATAGGGTATGATTCATGTATATACTAACTTCCATGACTTGAATTTGGAACCTCCCTACGAAAACCTCTCCACTCCATTCATTTACCAAATCATTGATGTGTGTGCTGACCACGAAGTCTTTTCTTTCATAGATGGTTTTTCCAGTTATTACCAAATTCAAATTCGGAAAGAGGATCAGTACAAAACCACTTTCACAACCCCCTGGGGCATGTTTGTGTATCAAGTTATTCCATTTGGCATTAAAAATGTTGAAACCACTTTTTAGAGGGCCATGACATTCAGCTTCCATGACCTCATCCACATTATCTTGGTCTAACTAGACGACCTCACGACTCAATCTCGGAAGTGTTCCCAACATTTAAAGAACTTACGCCAAGTATTCTTTCAATGTCACAAATATAATTCCTACTTGAACCCTATCAAGTGTGTTTTTTGTGTCCCTGTTGGGCGTTTACTCGATTTTATCATATCCCACAAAGGGATTTTGGTGGATCTGCTGAAGGTTCAAGCCATTCAGAATCTTTCCTTCATCATTTTATTCTGGACTATGCGACCAAAGTCCATGGGTTCTTACATATTCTCTCTAACAACATCTTTTTTTTTTCTGGAATGAGAATGTGTAAGCCGCTTTTGACACATTGAAACAAGCTCTAACTTTTTCTCCATTGTTGTCTCCTACTGACTTCACTAAGGAAGGATTTAATACTTTATGTGTTGGAATTTGAAAATTCCATTGCTAAAGTCTTTGTCCAAGAAGGAGATGCTCGTCAAGAGCACGTGATTTATTATATAATTCAGAATCTTCTTGGAAGCCCATTACATTACCCACACAAAGAGAATATGGCCCTAGTCATTGTATTTTTAGTTCAGAAGCTATTCCATTACATCATCTTGAGTCGTACTCGATTCATGGCCGATTCCAACCCTATGCAGTATCTCTTGAGTCGCTTCCTTATTCAAGGTCGTGCAGCCAAGTGGATTGTCATTCTCCAGGAGTATGATTTGAAATTCATTGCCCAAAAAAGCACCATGGCTTTGGTGCTAGCTGCCTTAATGACAGAATTCCCTCCATCGTCTACTTCACCTCCTATCACAATCAACCTTCCTGACAAATTCTTATATCTCATCTCTACGGAAGACCCATGGTATGATGGAATCCTCCTATACCACCGTACGCAGAAATTAGGGCCCCATTTAAGCCATGAAGACTATTGTCGCATCCAACACCAAGCTACTTTCTATCTCCTCATTGGATATTTCATGTACCATCATAGTGTCGATACCATATTGCATCATTGCCTCACCCACAATGAAGAAAAAAAAGTATTGAATGACTGTCATAGTAGATCCTATGGTGGCCACCTATCTGGTTTGGCCACTGCCCAAAAGATCCTTCATGTCGGTTATTTCTGGCCCACCATATTTGTCAATTGCATCCATGCAGTTAAACATTGCCGCAACTAGTAGCTCCTTTCTCTAAAAGCAAGGACACCCACCGCGTCATTACATCCTGTAATCATAGTCGATCCCTTCTATAAATGGGTGATTGACTTCATGACCTGCGATCCCCCCATAGATGGAGGCCATAAATACATCATTATGGTCATTGATTATTTCACCAAATTGGATGAGGCCATTTCTACGTTTAACTGTAAGGATGATACTATGGCATGGTTATTTTTCAACCACATCATCACATGTTTTGGTGTCCCTCAACAGATAGTCTCAGACCATGGTTCTCATTTTGAGGATGTTGTTTGGATATATATTTCTTCCATGTTGAAGTTTGTGTTAACACTCAGAATGTACCCAGGTTGCAAAAGGTAAATCCCAAAGGTAACAACAAAAACCACTTCAGAAAGAAATTGGCTTTCCTTTCCAGAGAGGGATCTCTCAAATATAAATTTAACAAGGCCAGATATAAAATCAATACGTAAACATCATATATATGGTTGAAACGATACACATAATCATTGGGAAATGGAGTCAAAATACCTAAAAATATCACAAGGTCGCATGCATGAGATTTCATCAAAGGCAAGATAACCACTCAATTACAGTCATTCATTTAGTTCAGGTGGAAAAGGAAGAAATATGAACAGTCCATCAATATAGAGCATCATAAGATGAATTCCATATTAACTTTAGCAGAAACATTTATGGAATATCTGAAACAATAGTTAGAGCACAACAAGTATGAATTCCAACCATTCAACACTACGCTTCAGATACGAAGAAAACAAAATGGAATGTAAACACCGGAAAAAACAATCACATAGGAAAGAAAATACAGACTGTAATGTAAACAGCACAAGAATCTTTGATACCCCACACGAATTCTACTTTTTTATTTCAAAAATTATCTGTCTTCAAAAACATTGATCCAACAAATGGGTTCCAACCCGCAATACATCAAGTAAATGCAAATATATACATAAATGATTTATTCCCAAGAAGATTTAATAACTAAATAATCTGTTTAATCAAAGTCTTTGTAACCATATCCCTAACAACTAGGAATAAACTACTTGCTTTGATCCTGATAACAGATCATTTAATTAAAATCAACTTGGTGACAACAAGGCTCGAACAAGCAGCTCCATAGCGCGCAACACCTGTTTTCACGGATGAAGAATATACTTTGTTTTTCCTAATCTTTCCATGGCTCTGCGTTGTTCTGTGCTTGGGATGTCGTACTCAATAATTTCTCGAATATATAATTCCAAATCCATACAGGTCTCATAAGACATAGTGGGTAGCCCTCCTCTGACGATAAGAAATTTCTGCAATATCTCGAAGTCTTCTGTCAACTTGTCCACGATGACTTTTCCCGTCAATCCTTTTACCAATTCATCAAACTTGGAATGATCCATACGGATTTGTACTAGCAGGATATGATAATTCTCTTGAGAAAAAAGTATTCCTTCTTCATCCTAGAAAGAGGGAAGGCCATCTTCAAACAATTCTTTAAAAGCATGCCTGAAATCATTAATACGCGAAGTCATCTCATCAGCCTTATCTTGTACCGTTTTCATAAGATGATGTTTGTGAATGAACCTTTTCGACCACAGTACCATAGCCACTATGTCTTTGATTCCTATATCTTGCAATTTTTTATAAGTTAATGAATTCAAGAAATTCAGTGCATTATGGGTTGTACTTAGGGGCTTCCTCTCCATGGTCTCATTTATTAGTTTTAATCTCTGATTGGCTAAATTAACCAAGGCACTTTGGTCATCAATGAAATTCAAATAATGTCTTAACTTAGTAACCTCCACAGACAATGTATCCCAGATTATATGCTTTGCTCCCTGAAGCAGCCCCTTTCCTGTATTCCTTTCTTTTAATTCATTAAACTTCTTTTGTAATTTCCCTTTATCATGTAATATTTTATTCTTGTTTTCAACCACTTTAGTCAGCTCAGATTTGATCTTTTCATTTTCTTCTTTTAATTCCCTTATCTCTACATCCTTCAAGCTTACTTGTGACATGGGTACCAGTAAATCATCAGTAGAAAAATCACCTAAAGGCTTTTCAATATTTACAATGGACAAATCTCCATCAGTAGGAGTCCGGCTCATTAATTATTCCATAATCTCTTTTTCATCATTCTGATCTTTCTTTAACTGTGAAATTTGTGTCACTAGCTCAATTCACTCTATTTCCCATTTATTCTTTTCTTCTTGCAACTTCACAGTTTTGCCTTTGTACTCCATCATTTCCTGATGAATTTTATCTTTCTCCTCCTGCAATGCTACCAACTCTGATGACTGAACATGTTCGAAACTCGAGATTTTCAACTTCTTCTTTAGTACCTGAAGGGCATTATATTTTTCTTCTAATAGTCTTCTGATGGCTTGTGTGTTTCCTATTTCATCCCCTAAGCTTATGATATCTACTTGCGATTTCTTTATTTGAATAGAATTCGCCTTGTTCTCAGCTTTCTCGTGCTTCAACTGGACCTCTAATTTATCAACCAAAACTTGCAACTTGTTAATTTTCATCATGGAATGTAACAAATCTGAATAAATTATATCCCCATGTCTGTTTGTGCAGCTGTATTTTGTCAGGTACACTGATTTTGTCCAATCTTACTTCTATCTCAGCCACTTTTTTGTCACTTACCATAGCTAATTTTAAAGTGTTCCTTTCTACATCCCGAGTGGAAATCAGGGACATCTTTGGGTTACCCAGACTTCTCACTCGTGGGAGTATATTTTTAGTTTCTTCTAAGGACTGCCTCTGCTTTTCTACATAACTAGTCATGAATTATGATTTAGATTTAAAAACTGAACTAGACTCTGCATTATTTTCACTTTCAAAAGAAAACTGGTTCATCTGTATTGACTTCTTAGGAATTAAAACTACTTTTTTCAACTCATCTGAAACTACTTCACTTGAAATATTACCATCTTGAGATGCTTTGCTCTTCTTACGTGAACTGTCTTCATCTATTTCCATATTTTCAATCTCAGAAAAACTTCTTATGATTAAAACATTAGAACTTTCTGGCACTTGAGACATTGTAATCGATCCACTGCTTGTACTCTCATTTCTTCCTGGATTTTCCATAAAATGAGACAAATTGGCTAGTTCCTTCAAACCCTCAACAACTTGGTGATCAAATGGTTTGTTTTTATTTGCTTGTTTCCTTAGAGAAACTATATGATATGGATCATAATTGACTTTCTGTTCTTTTTGAAAATCCATGTTTTCCAATAATTTTTCCACAATCACCAGGGCACCTTTGTTTTTAAAGATGAATGAACCGACTTTAAGGGGGAATTTGATATTGGAGGACCTTTTGAAGGCTTCGAAATGCTCCTCTTATGCATGTAATCTCTGTCTCATGTATTCCAGTGCAAAGATTCTAGGGGTAAGGAGGGAAGGAAGCCTATAAGGCTCTCCAGTGAAACCATACACTCTCAAAAGTGTAAAGTCTTTATACAAAAACCAATCCCCAATCCTGTCTTTTAGTGACAATTGCATCATAGTCTTCATTTCTTCAAACACTCTGGGAAATAATTCATCAAACAACAACTTATATATCTCTGACATAATGGAATTCACAAATTCGAACATATTGATTTGCTTTGGTAGATCCGAAGAGAATATAGTATTCAAAAATTGCAATTCAGTTACATTTGAACATAATAACATGTTCAACAAATATTATTGGTACTTGAAAAATATGACCTTTGGGAACTCGACTAATTGGATATGAATATCCTCTGCTAAATATTCATCCAAACTAAAGAAATGGACCGGATGGGACTCAGACTCGAGACTAACTGAACTCATTTTCAATAAGAAGCCCAAGACAACCTCACTGACAATAATGCCATTATCTAGACCTAAAATCTGGAAGACCAAATATACAACCAATTGGACCTCCTCTTTGAAAATGTGAATACAATATGGCAAAAACATACCTTCTAATGACTGACCTTCATTAAGAATACTAGACAAAAATTCACATCGAATTTCAGTTTTACAACCTCTATATACTTCAGCTAAAACAGACTCATTCACAGACTCACCACTATCATGGTAATTATCAGGAAAATTAAGGAATCCATGAATAACTTTTGCATCAATCCTACATAATATCTTGGACGTGGAACGGCTCACAATGACTCTCCCAGAATATGAGTAATTACTTGCACACCACTTAGCGAATTCAAGAAAGAATAAGGTCTGCTCAATGGTGAAATAATACAGAAATGACTTGCAAGCATTCAAAATGTCGTTTCCTTGTGAATTATACCACCACAATATTTCCTTAATAACTGATACATTTCCCATCGATAGGAATGGGTCATATACACCTCTATCTCTATCAACCAAGAATTCTTCTCTTTCATCTAGGACCCGGTTAAGACCTTCTAACCCTTTCTCTTTATCCATAATAGAAAAATGACGATAATTCTATGAATAAAGCTCAAGTGTTCGAATCTTACCTGTGAATGTAACTGTATGTACCTGAAGTTGACTCCGAAAGGATGGTGGGTGGTCCCTTTCATTCATCCCGACATACAAAATAAAAAATGATTTTTCAAAATAAGTCAACTTCACTTTATGTAAAGGTACGTTCCGGAGGCTCCCTCTAGCAGTTTTTCTTAAACCATTTTTCTCCGTAGAATGTACTATAAGCCACCATGTGTATCGTGTTTTTTATTCCACTGCCGCCTTTCAACTTCAACTGTCGTCCAAATCTAGCCTCTGAATCTGATAACAACCGTTGATGAATACTCACTTTATTTTTAAGCCATTGGATTAACTTGCACATGCACATTCCGCTGGGCTTTTTTGTTTTTAACAACGCGCAACTTTATGGAGCGGACTTCTTATCAACCATAGATTTTACCGACCTGATCCCATAACCGTCGATCCTCGCGCCTTGTTAATTATCTCCGCCTACCCTTATCTCCCGTGCATCTCCATAGAGCGGATCTATTCTAAACCATTGATTTTCACATCTTTGTTCTATACCATTGGATTATGAGATAATTTCATCATTTATGTTCCCTTTTATCATACATTCACATTGTGATATTTAACCAAAGTCCAAATAACCATCATTTTTCTTCACCCTGTTTCCTTCGATACTCTGCAAGTTAGTAAGTTGTTAACAGTTTGAACACCAGTATTCCTCTTCATATTATCCCAATGGAAATGGAGAAGTTAAGGATGTCAATAAGATCCTCAAAACCATGCTCCAACAAATGGTGGAAAAACACAAATCCAACTGGCACCACTTGCTCTTTTCTGCCCTCTTATCCTATCAGAGATCAACCAATATAGAAACCGATTTTAACCCAATTCACTTAGTCCATGGTGTGGAGTCGGTTCTTCCCATTGAATTCCATATTCCATCACTCTGTGTTGTCGTCGATATTCTCCCAGATATTCCATATTCCAAAACTATATATGAATGGAGCCACAAAAATCATCATGTATACATAACCTCAGGTCCCCAGACCTAAACGAGTGGTCAAGGCATTTTTGGGTCTCCCTGGTAATCCATCCTAGCATATGGATAGTCCTCTATAAGTACTGGTAGCTTCTACCACTATGTAAAGAGCTCTTGGGTGAAGAAATGGTCCACTAAGCCGCCTCCCTCCTTGATCATCATCTCGCTCCACCTCCTCATGTGAGGCTCACGAGGTCCTCCCTCACACACTTCCAGATGCGCTCATAGTGTAGGAAGTCACTCAAAGAAGAATGAGCACAAGAATGAGGGGAAGCAGAAATACCCTCCCACTAATCTAGCATGGTTCAACCCACACCAATCCTGAGTCAAGAACATCGGGGCCCACCCAAAGTAGGTTCCCCTCAGTACAAAATCAACCATATGGAGTTGACCTCCTCAGATCTTGTGTGGTATTAATGATCCCAGTATACATAGCACCATCACTACTATATATAGAATCCGAAGACTCTAAAATATCACACACCAGTATGTATGACGAGTGCACTGATGTTAAGGCATAACAATGCCGATAGTAGAGGTCATCCAATGACACCCCATGTGTGAGCTTCAGGATAGTTTTGTCGATCATACCCACCGTTGGGAATCCAATCAAAAAATACACTTCAAGGACCATGATCTCTATGAGCTTCCCCTGGATGATAAAATACTCTGCCTCTCGGTCCCAAAATCTCACCATTATGTCCATCAATAGATTTGTTCAACGCATAAGTGGGATCTGGAAGAACTTCCATAAACCACATTGAGCGAGAAAACCATGTGCCACATGGTCATTTTGCACCTCCCCTCGTAGGTTCCCAGTGTCTTGTGCCTCCCACACCACTCAAGGAATCTTTCACATACACATAGTCCCTGTCAGGTCTAGTCATGCAAAAAAACTCATTTTGGGTTAAGTCGCTCATGTTTGGCCCTTTTGTGTGACCCAAGTCACTCAAAAACCCTGAACAGGAGCAACTGGGTTTTATCCTATGAACATGTGCGACCTGAGTCACGCCTATCTCTCTGAAAGGTGTGATCGGGTCGTTCCTGTCATCCTAATAAGAGAAACCTGGGTTGCTCCTTTTCCCTCGAAAAGAGTGAACTTTCCCCAAGAACCCATTGGGATCGTCCATGGGCCGAGACTGAGAAAAAACACAAAGTAATGTAGTGAAAAATACGGGTTTGCTGAGAGCTCTTACTTGTAAGTCAAAGCTCGAAAAATCATCAGTCTGTTGGCTGTTATAATGTCTTAATTAATTCACCTAATACTTAATTATCGACTGAGGTTGGTAAACTTAGATTTGACACAAAGTATATGCAAAGGTATATGGGTTCCTAAGGTGTCGTGGAAATATTTTGACAAAGAAAATATTGAAAGATCTTTCAAAATGAAAAACCGAGTCAAACTCCTATAAATTCAACTATGAAGGTCATTAAACCAAAACAGAGTATTAGATTAGAGCAATATCAATCTATACTACTCTACTCTATGGACAATTACTGAAAGATAAAGATATAAACAATACTATTCTACTCTTTATAGTAAAACCTATTAATTAACTATTCTACTTCTTAACAATTTCAAAAACTAACTATACAAGGAATAATTATATTAGAAACCAACTATGATTGCAATTAACAAATGTACATAATGGTTCAAACTGAACTATCTAATTCCACTCTCCTTGATTGTTCTGTGGATATGCATTCACTATGATTGGAACTAGAGGAGGAGTAGTGTCAAAATGGCTTTCAAAAGATGTAAAGAAACTGAATGGAATCAAATATAACTTAACTTATACAAATATGTGCAAACTAAGGAATGTCCAATTACAGGTGATAGTAAACATGATGATTTATTCCATAAGCAAATGACTCTTAACTAAAAATATATTATGAAAAACTAATCTATTAAGAGACAAGATTCTTTTTAAAGATTACTTTCATAAATAACCAATTCTTATATGAAACAAATGTAAGGGAAATCTATCTTATAAACAAGTAAAAGACCTTATAAAACTTAATAAAAATAAATTTAATAAGAAGCAAGCAAAAAACTTAATAAAGAAGAATTACTTAGGAAATCAAGTAGAAAACTTAATAAATACAACTCTTTTAAATCCTACTCTACAAATCTCTTGAGTAACCACACAGTGAAAGAAACAGGTCCTACTGCTATGACCAATTTACAAGGTGCTAGTTTACTTATCTAGATTTTTAACATGTATAACCCTAAACTCAACATACAAAAGGATAAATCAAGACAAACTAAAGATATAATTCCCACACATTGCAACAGTATTGAAGAAGGAAATCAGAAATAAAAAGAAACAAAATCACAAAGCATAACTCAAAACATATTCAAGGTGAAAGGAGGTTAAAGATAGGAATAAAACTTAATAAATAATTTAAAAAGTCTAACCTATAGTCCTAATGATAAACATAACCATTATCTAAATACCACAGTGAAAACATATTCCAAAAGATAAAGAAATAGAGCTTTAAACAAGCTTTAAATGAATTAATAACACTAAAGGATGAACGACGAGCTGGATAACAGACTGGAAGGTAGGTCTAAATGACAGGATGAACAGGCTATCTGAATGACAATCTGCATAGAGAAAACAGTATAAAGTAGCCTAAATGATCTAATTATCAGTTGATTTTGTGCACATGAAAACAAAATGCATAAATACAGTAAGTAAACCTACTTAGTTATCAAATTCGACAGCAGAATAACTTAAACTAACTCATAATTATAAGGACATCATTATCTATTGCATTGTTAAACAGACTGAAATATAACCAAATGAATTTATGATAGAACGAAAATGAACAAAACTGAACCTACTGTAACTTGAACCTAAAATATCAAAGAAATATATTGTATGTACTTGTCAACATAAGATTGAGCACTAAGCTAGAAAGACTAGAAAGGAAATTGAAATCAAACTAGGTGTGCAACTGGTCACTTTTAATCTATGAAATAAGAACTAGATTATCAACACAACATTATAATAAAACACACACTATAGGAAACAATGAAATGAACTATTACAGTAATTCAATTGCATAAACAAACTGGAAATGAAACTATACTAATTGCAAGGAATGGGATGAGAAAAATACACACAAGAATGAAAACCACTAGTTGATGAGGGGTCCTCTCAAAAAAAGGGGTGATGCTTCCTAAATGCTTACACTAACAAGATCATATACACAACAAGAATGTAACTTCTATTAAAAATGCGGAACAATATTACAGAGTCTCTCTTTGAAATTGACTGACATAATGTAAAACTAGCTAACTACACTCTCATTTGGAGGAGAATATATATAGTGTTTACAGAGATGAGTAGGTCAACCCTTTCATTGGTCAACCGCTCTTAAATTTATTCAACCATTATTACAACCAACCGATCGAATGCCAACATATAGTGCTTCTCCTTCTTACTCACACATTGGTTCTCCATTGCGTGTGATGTGGCGTGAGGATTCCCTTTGATGTGGAATGATATCGTGGTGTCAAATAGAGGAGGAAAGCTCATGAGCCTTCTAAAACAAAGGTCATTCTAGCATCTATATGCATGGACACATAACAGTTGCAGACCATTCTATCCTTTAATGCTTGGGAATCTACCAATGAACATTGCATGGTTTTACAGGAGAGCTGGATGGTGAGTTAGATGTGCTCTGCGCATATCTAGTGTGATGCGTGTCCAGTTATTGGCTCATAAAAAATATCATAACCTGCAAACAAATTCATACATATATCAAACATGCTCCTAAATAATATCAATTTTAATCAATAAAATCATGAAATAATAATAATAAACCAGAATTTAAATAAAACCAAATATATTCATACCTGAGGCTCAATGATAAGCTATATGACAGAAATTTGTCAAAAAGATGACAAAATGGATGTCAAAAAGTGTAATTTACCATCCAAAAATGGTGAAAAAAATAATATCAACATTCCCCAAACCGGAGAAATGGGAGGTCGCACTGAGAAAAACAAAGAGGAGTTAGGAAGAAGGTTGAGCTGCATTAGCAGCTGCCTTCGACTTAGAAGATGAAACAGAGGAATTTTCAGGACTCATCAGTTGGGTAGGTGCAAGGACATTCTCACGAGCAACATCCTTCAGCAATTCAACTGAGACACTGGCCAACATGAACAGAGGTGATTATGGGTTAGGTTTATATGCTTCATCCATACTATCTATATGATCAGTCTAAATATCAGACTGAACTGTGTCTGGATGCTAGGCTGAACCATGGGATGGAAAAAAATTTCCTTCTAGTCTCTGGTGCGAGGTCATGGTAAGGGTACAAACTTAGCAGATACAGGGTTAACAGGGGTAGAATGGGTAGATGGACTCACCTCCAATGTGTCTTCGTCGAGATGGACAACATTAGGGATTTTCTTCTCTAAGGATGGGGTTTGACTGGATTCATGATTATGGAGATGCCGAGGGTGTTTTTGAATATTGATATGGTGGTTAAGAACTTTAAACAAAAAAGTATCCCAAGTCTAATTCCTCTCTTTAAGCTGATCTAATATCAAGAGCTTAATCATACTATGGTGATACAAACTTCCTTTAGGGTTAATGGTTGTTTTCCTAACCTAGCTCAACATTTTCTACGGGATTCTAAGGAAATAAAATGGAAAATTGAGAAACTTCTTATCAACAAAATGTGCTAGCAAACGGAGATGGTAGGATTTGAATACACTGAACTTACCTTCGCAAGTGATATAAGTAATTTCGAAATAGTTTAATACGGAGTTATATCACGTTGTTATCATTTTTGAAAGAAAAAAGAAAAACTAACTAGTAAAATGGAAATGATTCAAATATCTACATTTATCAGAAACAACAATGCTTAGAAAGATCAGGTGAATAATGACAGTATAATTGAAAAAAATGGCATAGGAAAAACTAGTCATCCATGCCTCATTGTAAAGATTTCTTGTCATCTCAAGAATATTTTTGAGTTTACCCTAGATTTTTTGAGATTCTATAGCTATGGATCCCATTTCTAGGATAATCATATCCTAGGTATTGGTTGAATTAGATGGCCGGATCCAAGCCCAACTTACAGCCATTCTCTAATGACATCATGAATAATTCGCCTACATATGTATTTATATAAAGATTATGGTTTCTTTACAAATATACTATCATTTTTCTGAAACATGTGCATCATGGTGCATTAACCAGATCTCTTTTACCTGATATTTCCCTATTGCCACCAGGCCTGTTCAGTACCCCAACGGGTTTATCTTGGTACCATGCAAGCATAGCTCCGCTGCCAGTTGGCCTATTTAGTACCCTGACGAGTTTACTTGCATTTACTGAACTTCCTTGTTAAATATGTTACTTAGCATTGACCCGCTGCCAATAGGCTTGTTCAGTACCCTGGCGGGTTTGCTTATTATAATGATTTTGAGTACATGTAAGTCGGTTTTTACTAGAGCGTGCTAAGCCTACTAAACACATAATTCAAATTTAGAACAAATCTAATAAGTGATTTTTATAATGGCCTTAATTATGGATCATGTCAAAAGAGAATAACTTAAAGTTGTTCTTTGACCTTTCAGTATATCTTCTTCATAAAAGATCAGTAATGTTCCCCACAAGCATAAATTTCACTTACTTTTGAGTTACCACAAAAATTCTTAAGAGACAAGTTTTGATGACAAGTATAGGATGAATTAGTAGTCCATAGGTGTAAGATGAGAATCTGAAGAACATGATAATTAAAGTAGGTCTTTCAAGCAACTATTCTATTAAATCAGAAATGTACATGTCTAAATCAAAATACCATATATAAAAGCATAACAAATCATAGAATAAATGGTTAAGGATGATATACAAAGAATTCTTTAATTGCACTATAAACTTAAATTTTGATAGTAACCAAAAAGAAAGAGTTAAGATATATTATGAGTCTTTTAAAGCACTTCCTTTTTCAAATAATACTCCATGAGCTGCTTATAAAGATAAAGTATTTGTAATCAAATTGAAACACCACTTGTTAGATTATTCGTAATTATTCATAACAAAACATCTATAAAATTCATAAGAATGAGAAAAAGAAAAAGAGTCTTTCTGAGTTAATTTGACAAAACTACAACGAATGATCGCTGGAATGAAACTTCTATATAAATGTAGTTAATTTGTTAGAAATGACTCTTACTTATTCGGGAAAACACAAACATATTTACATATATACAAGTAATGACAATGCAAAATAAATTTAAGGATCGGGAGGAGGAGGAATAATTTCCTCTTCAACCAATTCCATCTCCTTTTGCTGCAAGACATTTTGTACGAAATCCTGTTTAGATATTGGTTGATGGTAGAGTCTAAGTCTGTGTCCATTTAATACAAAGGAAAATTTTGAACCATCAATTGTCTTAATTTCTACAGACCCATTATCGAAAGCTGTAACTACTTCATATGGACCCATCCAACGAGTAGTTAATTTTCCTTTAAAATTTGTGTACCTTGAGTCAAATAGCAATGCCCAATCTCCAGTATTAAATTGTTTTTGCTTAATAAATTTATCATCCCATTTCTTCAGTTGATTCTATATTAACATTATTCTTTGGAGTGCATCCTGTCTAATTTCATCTAAATCATTAATCTGTAACACACGTTGTTTCTGTGCTTCGTCCAAATTCATGCCTAATTATGCTGCCATACAAAAGGTCTTAACTTGAAATTCGATAGGTAAGAGGACTTGTTTTCCATACACTAACTGATAGGGGATATTTCTGGTAGTGTTTCTACATGTTATCCTATAGGCCTACAAGGCCTCCGAGATTCTATATTCCCAATCCTTATGATGTAAGTGAATGGTTTTGGTTAAGATGGATTCTAATAGTTTATTGGGTGATTCTACCTGGCCATTAGCCTAGGGATGATAAGGTGAGTATTTGCAATGTCGGATGCCATACTTCGTGGTGAGTTCTTTCATTAACTTAGAAGTGAGTTGAGAGCCTTGATCTGTGACAATTTCTCTAGGCACACCAAACTGAGTGAATATTTCTTCATATATGAATTCTAATACCGATTTCTCTGTGGCCCTAAACAAATATTTAGCTTCTACCCACTTGGTAACATAGTCTGTGAAAACTAGGATATACTTATTTTTACGAGACCTGGGAGAAATTGGTCCTACAAAATCTAGAGCCCATATCTCAAAAGGCGCTATCATGACATGAGACTGTAAGGGAATTTGATTAGAAAAAGTAGGTCTACCCATTCTTTGGAAACTATCACATCCTTTAACATATTTGGCATCATCCTTGAAAATGCTTGGCCAGTAATAACCAGAGTGCGGTACTTTGTATGTTGTATGCTTATCAAAAAAATTTCCTCCACATGGTCCACCATGGCATGCATGGAGGATATATGTCATTCATCCTCCCGTACGCATCATCGAATAATAATATCTGGGCTAGTACGAAAGAGATCATTATCAACCTAGGAACAGTTAGAGCTCCGATTTATAATGTGACACTTCTCGAGTGGGACAAGTGATCTGGTAATTTCCCAGTTGCTAAATAACTGGAAATGTCTACAAACCAAGGGGTTTGAACAGATACAACAAATATAGTCATCAATAAAAGTGTTGTCAATAGGTTTAGTACCGTCATTATGTTGAATACAAGAAAGGAAATCTGCTACTAAATTTTCTTTACCAGGTCGTTCAATGACGGTAATGTTAAATTCTTGTAATAAAAGAATCCACCAAGTCACCCTACCATTGGTAATTGGTTTATTCATTAAAAATCTAATGGTAGAGTGATCTGTATGCACAAAAACTTCGTATCCTATAATGTAATGGAGAAATTTATTACTAGAATAGACTACTGCCAAAAATTATTTTCCAGTAACAGTATAATTTAGCTTGGCAAGGGTCAAATTCTTGCCAATAAAATAAATGGCATAAGGTGATTGGCCTTGTTTTTGGCCTAGGAATCCTCCTATGGCCATATCATAAGCATCAATGGATATATGGAAAGGAAGGGACCAGTCAAGACCCCTCAGTATTGGCACCACTGATAATTTAGCTTTTAAGACTTCGAAAGCACTTTGACAAGATTTAGTCCATTAGAATTATACATCCTTTGTAAGCAGCTTAAACATTGGTGCATATATTTTAGTGAATTATCAATAAAATGACGATAATATCCTGCATGGCCAAGAAATCTTCTTACTTCTTTTTGAGTTTTTGGAGAAGGAAGGCGAACAATTACTTCTATTTTCACAGGATCCACCTTGATTCCTTGGGAAGAAACATGATGCCCCAAGGCTATACCTTCTGTTAATAACATTTTACATTTCTCATGACTAAGGGCCAGGTTTGTTTCTTAACATCAAATCAAGACCTTCTTAATGTTATCAAGGGCCTCTTGAAAGGTATTACCATAAGTTGTAAAATCATCCATGTACACCTCCACACAGTTGTGTATAAGATCAACAAAAAATCCTAAAATTGTCCGCTGAAAAGTGGTAGGTGCATTACATAAGCCAAATGGAAAAACTCTATAGGTGTATGTTCCCCAAGGGCATGTAAAAGTGGTTTTATCTTGATCCTTGGGTGCTATTAAAATATTATTATATCCAATATACCCATAAAGAAAGGATAAGTATATTTTCCTGACAGGGTATCTAACACTTGATCAATAAAGGGAAAAGGAAAATAGTCTCTAAGAGTGGCCTTATTTATCTCTATGAAATCAACACAAATATGCCACTTCCTACTGAATTTATTCGGGACTACCACTAGAGGAGACACCCATTTACTATCAGAGATAGGATAGATGAAACAAACATTGAGAAGTTTTTGTAACTCCTCTTTTACTATATCTTTTATAGAAGGATTCATCCACCTCTGAGGCTATCTCACAGGTGGAATGGTTGGATCCATGTAGATATGGTGAATACATGTGTCGGGGTGTATACCTTTCATGTCAGTATATTCCCACACAAATGCTCCACATTATATTTTAAGGACCTTAAGCAATTGTCCTTGTTGGCTCTCAATTAACCCTGCATTTATGTGTAAAAATTTTCCAGGGATAACTTCACAAGGTACAATATAAGACCTTATGTGCTATTCAATTGTAAAAACACATGGTGTTTCTACAAATGTTGAGAGAGCCATATTTTCTGGAAATTCATATCCAAAGATCTAATCGAGTTGGGAAAAATACTGTGGAAAATCTATACAAGTTATGGAAGGGACAAACTGGTTTAATACATTCTCAGTAGTTTTCTCCTTAAGTGCCCAGGAATAGTCACTAAGAAAGAAGAGATATTCAATATTTTCATCCCCAAAGGGGAAATCTAACCACCACAAAGTTTCAGTTATAGATTGTGCTGGGGGATATAAAATAAGTCTCTGTGTAGACAACCCATTCGAAATGGTCATTTCCCCATCCCTACATCCTATAAAGGCATTAATAGTGGCTAACCATGGTCTCCCTAAGATAATAGGATGTCCTTTACAAGGATCATTTGATTCCATGACCATAAAGTCGACAGGGCATTCCCATGAAGCTACTAATGCAATAATATCATCCAGGACTCCAGTGGGTCTTACCATGGTACGGTCTTCTAGTTCTAGGATTGAAGAGGTAGGTCGGAGAAACTGTCCCAACTATAAAACTTCTAAAACTGTGGTGGTCATCATATTGATGGCAGATCCTAAATTGATAAGTGTATTTTATATGGCGGTATTATTTACAATCACAGTTACTACTGGGGCCCCCAGATTTGTATATTTTGCAATCCGATATTGGTCTTTCATACACTCAAACATCTCTCCTATAACATGAATTGTGAGGGGGTATTTTTGCTTTTTTCCTAGGCACTTAATGCATAGTTCCTTTATTACCTTGCTGTAAATTGGTATATCCTTAATAGCCTGTAATAGAGGAATTTTGACACAGGTATTCTTTAGTTCATTCATAATGTCATACTCAGGATGAACTACGGGTTTTTTAGTTGTTAGTCATTCCGAAAATGGGGGAATACTTTGTTCCTGAATGGGTTATTGATGAGGATGGGTATGCACTATGATATTTGGAATATCCACATCCTATCGAATATCATCATTCATAACTTCATTTGAATCTTCTTTGTCATTCTCTTCATGAATAATGACTGATGACTTGGGTCTTTCATTTACAACTATTCCAGATCGTAATTGTATCTCATGTGCAGGTACATCTGAAATAACGTAGGATGGAAGAGTTTGCAACTCAATGCTATTAAGAGCTTTAGTTGGCTTATTATTTAGATTAGCTATCGGCTGTGTAGGTAACAATGTAGGTCATGGAGGTTTTGTATTTTCGAAGTGATGAGGTTGTTATGTAATAAGGGGAACTGGAGGCACAAACCCTGGTAAAAATATATGGGTATTGGTTGAGTGCTAAGGATATGGGTGATTAGGTGCAAAGACAGGTGGTGATTGGGGGTAGGATTGTTCCCTCCACCCCTATGGCCAATACTGTTGCTGAGTAAAATGAGGAGGAGGAGGATACAAGGGTGGCCAATGTTGCCAACTTTTAGTGTTCCAATGTTGAGGTTGTTGGTAAGGTTGATAATAAGGTGGAGGTTGTGGTGACAAATTCTGATATGGTGGTGGGTCCCTTGGTTGCCAAGGAGGCCTCCTATGTATTTCACCAACATCCCCACTCTTGTATATGGATTGTAACGTTGGTAACGATGGGAAATCATCTGTTGGATGCTCCTACGTACATATGTGACATATGGAGATGTTATTTAATGTTAATTCTCATTGGCGATGTTTAGTTCTGCACCTTGGATAGAATACTCATCACTGCTCATTCCTCTTCTTTCCTTTTCTTATCTTGTAATGCATATAGTTGGGAACCCATTGCTCCTATAATATAAGTTTTGAAATTTTTGAATAGTTTTCCTAATTCCATCCTTGTGACTCCTCCTGAACTGGGAGTATTTCCTTTTAGATTTCTATTATAAGGCTCCCGAAGATTTCTCCCAACTTTCCCCCTACTCCTAGAGTAATTTCTACATATCTCCCCAATTTGTGCAAAAGGTTTATGAGAGATATCATCAGATGCCATGAGATTGAGGTTTTCTACCAAGTCTTCTGAGGTCCCTTTAAGGAAGAGTGTTCATACTGCATCTTCTCGAAGGTCGTTATGTTTAGATTTATGTAATGTATAAATAAATATTTCGAGATAATATTCCAAGATCTCATATTCGAGTTGCTGTATCTTAAAGATATAATTTTGAGAGTCTCTTGGTTTGAAATAATCTTGGTATTTTTTGTAATAATGTAGTTTTCATATCTTCCCAAGTCCTGATACTAGATTCTCCTAATCCCATGAACCATCTTAAGGCAGAGTCTTTCAGTGTAGTTGGAAAAAGTTTTACTTTATAGGAATCTTATAGATAGTTATAACTTCTACAGATGATGTCAAACTCGAACAAAAATGTGTCTGAATATTCATTACTTTTCCCATAGAAAGTAGGTAAGGAGGAAGTAGGGATGTTCTTCATATTTATATCTTGTGCAGTGTCTAAAATAGGGAATCTGAAGGTAGGCTCAGTTTGGTTTTCTCCTTCACCTTCATCATTTATAACCTCGTCATTATCTTCATTCTCTCCCCATTGCTCCATGTAGGTTTGATTCCTAAAGAGTATGTACCTAGGAGGCTCCTTTTGAGGTGATAATGGGTCGTCCCAACATTCTTTTTCAGGGGAGTTCTTCCTATAATAAACTATGCTTTTATTAGATTCTATAGGAATGGTAGGTGCTACTGTGGAGGTTTTTATCTGTGAAATAACTGTATTTGTTGAGCCGCCAAAGAGGGCTTGTACCTCAGTAGGATCAATGAAATCAACAAAGTTAGGATCCCCTACTAATGATAAAGTTGTATTGTTAGTTTTATGCACTGGTGGAGGGTTGAGGGTTTACAAAGGTTGACCCTCTTGAATTTCTTCAGTAATGGAATCCTTAGGACTTCCCACCAAGATTTCTTCCCTGTCTATGGTTTCTCCTATAAAGTCTTTAGGTGTCCAAGTAGAACTACTTCCAATGTGGATTCTTCGATATCTTTCTGCTGAGTTAGTAGTTGGGGTATTTCATCCCCTGTAAAGGTTAGTAGGGATTTTAATAAGGTTTTGAGAATAATCTCTAATGTATCTACCCTTAGAATCTCTAGATTTGTTCATGAAAAACTAAACTAAAGGGGAACCTATGCTACTAATACTACTACTACTATATTTGGGGCACCTGTTATAACAGATGCACAGGTTCTTACCTCTCGTCTTACCTCTCCCCCGCCACCATCTTATTGCTAAAATTAATAAGGGAATTCTACTTACTCTAACTTACTGAACAACTCCCCGGCAACGGCGCCAAAAATGCTGGGTGTTATAATGTCTTAATTAATTCATTTAATATTTAATTATCGACCGAGTTTGGTCAAATTAGAGTTGACAGAAAGTATATGTGAAGGTAGAAGGGTTCCTAAGGTTTCGTGGAAATATTTTAACAAAGAAAAGATCGAAATATCTTTCAAAATGAAAAATTGAGTCAAACTCCTATAAATTCAACTATGAAGGTCATTAAATCAAAACATAGTATTAGATTAGAGTAGTATCAAGCTATACTACTCTACTCTATGGACAATTACTGAAAGATAAAGATATAAACAATATTATTCTACTCTTTATAGTAAAACCTATTAATTAACTATTCTACTTCTTAACAATTTCGGAAACTAACTATGCAAGGAAGGATTATATTAGAAACCAACTATACGTGCAATTAGCAAATGTACATAACGGTTCAAACTGAACTATCTAATTCCACTCTCCTTGATTGTTCTGTGGATATGCATTCACTCTGATTGGAAATGGAGGAAGAGTAGTGTCAAAATGGCTTTCAAAAAAAGTAAAGAAACTGAATGGAATCAAATCTAACTTAACTTCTACAAATATGTGCAAACTAAGGAATGTCCAATTACAGGAGATAGTAAACATGATGATTTATTCCATAAGAAAATGACTCTTAACTAAAAATATATTATGAACAACTAATCTATTAAGAGACAAGATTCTTTTTAAATATTACTTTCATAAATAACCAATTCTTATATGAAACAAATGTAAGGGAAATCTAGCTTATAAACAATTAAAATACCTTAGAAAACTTAATAAAAATAAATTTAATAAGAAGCAAGTAGAAAAATTAATAAAGAAGACTTAATTAGGAAAGCAAGTACAAAACTTAATAAATAATACTTTAATAAGAAGCAAGTAGAAAACTTAATAAAGACAAATCCTTTAAATCCTACTCTACAAATCTCTTCAGTAACCACACAGTGAAAGAAACAGGTCCTACTGTTATGACCAATTTACGAGGTGCTAATGTACTTATCTAGAGTTTTAACATGTATAAACCTAAAATCAACATACAAAAGGATAAATCAAGCCAAACTAAAGATATAATTACCACACATTGCAACAGTATTGAAGAAGCAAATCAAAAACAAAAAGAAACAGAATCACAAAGCATAACTCAAAGCATATTCAAGGTGAAAGGAGGTGAAAGATAGGAATAAAAATTAATAAATACTTTAAACAATCTAACCTATATTCCTAATGATAAACATAACCATTATCTAACTACCACGGTCAAAACATATTCCAAAAGCTAAAGAAACAGAGTTTTAAACAGGCTTAAAACGAATTAAGAACACTAAAGGCTGAATGACGAGCTGGATAATAGACTGGAAGGTAGGTCTAAATGACAAGATGAACAGGCTATCTAAATGATAGTCTGCATAGAGAAAATAATATAAAATAGCCTAAATGATCTAATTATCAGATGATTTTGTGCACATGAAAAAAAATGCATAAAGACAGTAAGTAAACCTACTTAGTGATCAAATTTGACAGTAGAATAACTTAAACTAAATAATAATATAAGGACATTGTTATCTACTGCATTGTTAAATAGCCTGAAATATAACCAAATTAATTTATGACAGAATGACAATAAACAAAATTGAACCTACTGTAACTTGATCCTAAGATATCAATGCAATCTACCCTATGTATTTGTCAACATAACACTGAATAATAAGGTGGAAATACTGGAAAGGAAATTGAAAGCAAACTAGGTGGGCAACCAGCCACTTTTAATCTATGAAATAAGAAATAGATTATCAACACAACATTATAATAAAACACACACTATAGGAAACAATGAAAAGAATGATTACATTAATTCAATTGCATAAACAAACTGGAAATGAAACTATACTAATTACAAGGAAAGGGATGACGAAAATACACATAAGAATGAAAACCACGGGTTGATGAGGGTCCCTCTCAGCAATCAGGGTGACGCTTCCTAAACGCTTACATGAACAAGATCATATACACAGTAGGAATGTAACTTCTATTAAAAATGCAGAACAGTATTACAGAGTCTCTCTTTGAAATTGACTGACAAAATGTAAAACTAGCTAACTATGTTCTTGTTTGGAGGAAAATATATATAGCGTTTACAAGGATGAGCAAGTCGACCCTTTCATTGGTTGGCCACTCCTAAATTTAGTCACGCCAATATTACAACCAACTGATCAAACTCCAACACATAGCGCTTCTCCTTCTTCCTCACACACTGGTTCTCCATTGTTTGTGATGTGGCATGAGGATTCCCTTTGATGTGGACCGATATCATGGTGTCGAACAAAGGAGGAAAGCTAATGAGCCTTCTAGAGTGAAGGTCATTCTAGCATTCAAACACGTGGACACATAACAGTTGCAAACAGTTCTATCCTTTAACGCTTGGGAATCTGCCAATGAACATTGCGCGGTTTGATCGGTGAGTTGGATGGTGAGTTAGATGCGCTCTGTGCATATCTAGCGTAATGCGTGTCCAACTATTCGCTCATCAAAAATATCATAACCTGCAAAAAAATTCATACATATACCAAGCATGCTCCTAAATAATATCAATTTTAATCAATAAAATCGTGAAATAATAATAATAAACCAGAATTTGCATAAATCCAAATATATTCATACCTAAGGCTAAATGATAAGATGTTTGACAGAAATTTGTCAAAAAGATGACAGAATGGATGTCGAAAAGTGAAATTTACCAGCCAAAAATGGTGACAAAACTAAGATCAACACGGTCCAAATGGAAGAAAACAACAATTGTGTTATGGGGTCCTCCACTCCAGCTTAGCATTGAACAGTAACATTGACACATGTAATGTAGTTCCCCCTATTTATAGGCCTCCATTTGTTCTAGTTCTTCTTTTGTGCACCACAGAGTCATTCGGTGTCTGTTTGAGACGTCCTTTGCACCACCGGGTTTTGTTTTTTGTCCTCTATATTTTAACAAGACTCATGTCTCAAGCTCTCCCATGGAATTTTTTGGCCATTTCTTGAAATTCACCTCGATTTGTGTGCCATCATGTGAATCACCCCATGCATGTACTGGCATGTTCACAAGCCATCCACTCCATCCATAATGCATAGTTGGCCTTATTCTACCTCCATCCATCATCCCGCAAGGAGCTCCCATCAGTGTTCCTAAGTTATTTCTATCAGCCATGCTCACAACATAACCTCTTTCCATACATCAAACACTGCCTCCTTGTTTGATTTCCCGTTATGGAGTTTCTGTTAAGCTCTTTTTCTAACACCTAAAAGAATGAAAAGATTGTCAAGCATGCTTGCGTCCTTTTGAGGTCGTTAAAGTATTTGAAAGGGAATCTACATTGCCTTATTTATTTCCTTTTTCATAATGCATGGACTATTATAAGAAAAGGATCACCCTAGCAACTTCTAGCTAAGAACGTTTCCCTCTGTATCCTTTTATGATTTCTTGGACATTGGCACCATACTTTACGAAAAATATCATTATGGGTTTTCTTTAAGCTCTTTTCCAGCCCTCTCATAAAGAAAATATTGGCGAACAAACTTGGTTTCATTCATGCTCGTAAAATTATTTGAATGATCATCCAGTCAGTATAGATTTAACCTTTTCTGGCCTGATTGGACTACCAATGGTAAAGAAGTATCACTTCCCCCAAATATTGGGAGAGATATCCTTTGTATACTTTTATCCTTTTTTGGGATTAGGAGACTATTAAATAAAAAGAGACCACACTGGAGTCTTCTTCCTATTTTCAGACTCTCTAAAAGTGAAAAACACCATCAATAATTTACCTTCTTGGGATCGCTAAAAATCCACGATCATGTCATATCGAGCTTAACTCCATCCCTTCTTCTTGCTCCTTAAACTATGAAGAAATCCCAAATAGTGTCTCCAGGCGCCACCACATATGAGCTCATATTATGGCATCTTTCCCCCATTTGAGTCGCCTCTGTTTAGATTATTCTATGATGAGTCTTCCTTGGATCCCCTAGATATCACTGGTCCTGTTACCTCCCTCAGTATTTCCCATTGCATTTATCTTCCTGGTATTACAACTATGATCCCTCTCCCATGAGTCAGTTTCATTTGCTGCGAGGTTAGCCCTTTCGTCATACTCTGAGTAAAGGAAGTTTGAGTCCCCCGTACTCCCCTTCCCTTGTTCCCCCATTCATTGTGTCAGTCCCCTAATTATTCCACAACTTTGGTTATCCCCCTCATGCTTCTAGTCAAGGAAACATCATTAGTTATAGGTCTCCCTCTATCGACATCGACGCATCTATTCTAGAGGATATACCTAGAGGTACTTGTATCATGGTTTCATCCACCTTATTAATGAGTTCCTTCGACCACTTGAAAGGATTCATTAGTTCCTTTTGGGTTGGTTGTGTCTCATTTTCTGTACTTTAGCTACATCATCGCACCCTTGAGATTCGTACAGGGTATTGGTCCGTTCATTATTTGGTCCAAGACCCCAATTGCCACCAGACTCTAGAACATTGGTGAGCCTACTGTGGGACACATATAGTCTCATGTCCCTTGTGATTTCCAAGTTGTGTTGGCGATAGTGTTTGGAATCTCCCAGTATTATGCTTCCATGTATCTCCAGTGCTTGATGCTATATATTGTACCAAAAAGATTCTGACTCTCAGCCATTAAGTTCCTATAGTTATATATAATTCTAGATCTAGCATAGCATTAGTTGTGATTATATTTCATTCCATGAGAATTCCATTGTTCCTATGTATCATTTCTTCATATCAGCATTGTATTCAACCTCCCATTGAGGCCACCATTATGTATCACCATTTGTATATCTATTGATCAGCTCCCATATTTTAAGCCTTAATCCCATTATTTATTCTTTTGACATTGTTATGAGCATGGGTATGCCTGCCTCATTCATGTGCATGCCATACATTATATGTATCTCATCCATTTTTTAGAACCAATAAAAAACAAAAAGCCACCGTAGTTCAAACTAGGAAGCTCCACTCCTCTGCGGTCCTCTCTAGTCTCTCTACTATTGTCACCATTATTCCCATGATCCTATAATGTCTATAGACCATACGATGAGCTCCTACCCTCACACACTAGGGGGAAATATGTTAACACTAAAAAAATTTCACCTAGATCTCCATGGCCTAAACCATAGACATACACCATATCCCCACCATATTTCCTTCATTTTTTACCTTCACAATTGTATTTTCACTAAAAATGGTACAAAACATCATTATTCCTTCCCACAAATGAAGGGATTATGAGCATTTATTATGTTGTATCCCCACTCTCTCCCAATAAGGGTAAAAAACCTTAAAAAAGAGAATGGGTCAAAAAACCACATATAAATACCATGGACAATAAAAAACCATGAGTCATTACCTTGGGTCAAAAAACCCTATGACCATACTAAAATACATTGTGAAGGACTCTCCCAAAACACTTTTGGATCACTTTTTGTCATTTTTCCATCAGTCACATCACATAATTTTCCTTCCATATTTTCCATATCGTTTCCCTCGGTGTACGTTGAGTTCACTCTGTACCCATTTGGATCCATTCCCCTCACTTGACAACCAATTGTGGACAAGATTGGAGAACTCAACCATGGATCTGCGGAACCACTTCCCATGACGGCTACGGTGGCCCATTTTCAGAAAATGCATGTCCATTTTATTTTCAGTATTAGTTAGTTTATATATATGTGAAAACCCTTAAAAAATATTTATTGTTATCCAAGCAATTCCTCCAAGAAATCCAACTACTTCATTTCACGAAGTTGTAATTTTCTCGTCATTTACTAACCAATTGACAGGTAGAATAATAAGCAGAGTATAGGAAAGAAAAATTCCAACAAGTCCAAAAATATCTATAGTAGGAATTTCAAGAGGGAAAATATCAAAGACAAATACAACAGTGGAAACTATAAATTCTTCGCCAAAACCAAAAATTTAAGAAGCATTAATTGAGGATCAAGTTGAGCAACTAGAACTAAAAGTTGATTTCAATCCAATCATAGATCCGAAATCTCATCACCCTAATTCTTGATTCATCTTTTCTTGGGGAAGGAATATGGCAGAAAATGAACATCAAATGTTGAAGAGGAGGTAACCATTATGTTTCCCATTTTAGACTCAAGAAAATTTGTTCAGATGAAGAACATTCCACCATCATTATTTCCAATTTTTCATGGTAGGGTTACAAGGGATCCCAATCCTTTTCTTTTTTAATTTGATATAGTTTATCATAGTTATGATTATTCAAATGGAGAACAAAAGCTTAAAATTTGTCCTGCTACTCTTAGGGATTTTTCTTTGATAAGGTTTATGCGATTAGAAGGTAATACTATAAGAACTAGGATGAAATGCATACCAATTTTCTAAAAGAATACCAATAATATTTTAAGGATATATATTTAAAGGTGGAAACTTTTAGAATTACAAAAAAAGAGGAAGAACCTTTACAAGAATATCTTTAGATTGTTTTGTATAATCTTCAAATATCTAAGAAAAACAAATTGGAGAAAGAAACAATTCGAACTATTTTCGTTAGAGGAATCATGTATGAATGCATATATCTACTTAATCTCATGGGGGATGGATATGTATGTTAATTACCCTTTGATAAAAATTGTGATTTATACAGATGATATTCTCAAAGTCAAGCTAGATTAATGGATCCAAAGACATTATCTCTACGGTCACCAAATCAATAACAGGAAGAGTAATTAGAACTAAACTTGGGAATTTAATAAAAAAATTCAAAATTAACATACATGCTACTCTTAGCTCTCTGCTAGATACATTGAAAACAAAAAGGAGACTATAGGAATAAAATGAATCTTTGTTTATTTTTTGTTTCAAATGGAAGAAGAAACATCTATTAATCGAGTGTCCTCTAATAATATTGATTTTTTTGTTATTTTAATAGGAAATCATTCCACAAACAATTTCCTTTATTTTCCTCATATCAAAGCAATTTATGAGGGAGATAAGGAAGTAAAAGATAAAAGAAAATTAGTTGCACCATTATGACCATGGAAACCATGACCATCAAATACAACTAAGGACCCTATAGAATAACTTTCTTCATATTATTCTAGTCAACAATATCCACCTCAAAACTTGAATTTTCTTATTCCTTGACAAACATGGCCTTCACTATCAGTCCAAAACCAATATTGGAAACAAGGATGATGAAGACCTGCTTACGGGAGAATTCCTTCCTACCCTTATCCTTCATAACCCCACTATACTTCACAACCAAAACACTTTCCTTATTATCCTTCAAAACATCATCTATAATATCCTTCACAGCCTCAGCAACCATATATTCCATAAGATTAAAAAAACAAGGAACTTCACAACCATAATGGTTTCAATTTCTAACAAATAAACCTCCTCTAAGTCCTACCTAGTTACCTTCCGAGCCAAGTCTTAAGCCTAATAATAAGGTAGCTCAACTTGTTTAAAACATTGAGTTATAGACCTTTCCAACCCATATGATCACTCTTTTGGATATACAAGATATTCACATATTATTAGGAAAAGAAATGAATAAAGATTCTCCTATTATTATTGAAGAAGAGATAGAGTAGGAAAATCCTAAACAAATAAATAATAATTATGCTTTTCTTCCAATAAAACAAAATTATTCTCCACCAATGAGGAAAAACCATTCCACCAATTCTCCTCCCTACCCAAAAAGCTAAATTTGACAAACCAATAGTCCAAATTGAATTTTATACCTCAGCAAAATTAAAGAATGTTTGTGTTAAAATTCCTTTACAACAAGAAATGAAATACATCCCGATTATGAGAAGTGGCTAGGGAATTATGTTTGAAAAATAAAGGAAGAAAAAAAGAAAGATCCACAAAGTATCTAGGTAAATAAACAAATTTAATATCAGAAACCATTTCTATGGAAAAATATGTTGATCCTTGGAGTCATATTGTCACAATTCATATTAATAATATTCCACTACCAAATAATTTAATGGATCTAGGCATTGCAATTATTGTTACAACTAAAGGAAATATGGAACAACTATATTTATCTAATCTATGGCATACACATGTAGTCCTCGAATTGGTAGATAGATCTAAAATCAAACCTAGACGAATATTATAATACATTATTGTTTCTTTGGATTCATGGGAATAACCTGTATTCTTAATGGTTTTACAACCTAAATATCATTTGGGAGGTCACCAACTAATCTTAGGATGACCTTGGTTAGTTACTGCTTATGCACTTGTTAGTTGTAGGATTGTAAATATGATCATTACACATGGTGACTCAACTACGAAAGTAAATTTATACATACTTGCAAAATCTTTAATTGAATTGGAAAATACTCAATGGCTCAATGATGAAAAGAGTGATGAAGAAGTTGTACAACCAATTTTAACATTTGACCAAGGAAAATGCTAAAGAAAATCATATTAGTAGTTTTTTCAATATTTCTAATTTTATTCAATATTTGGGGTAGTCTTCTTGACTTGAATGCAAATTTTTAGGAATATTGCGACATAGCCACTTTATCATCATTTTATAATTCTATATTAGCGAATAAAATTCCATAATAATGTAGTATGGCTATTGAATCCGTAGAGAGAAAACTTTAAACATCAATTATAAACTTCAAGAATTTCAAAAAAAAATAGTTGGTCAAAATGTTACAAAACATTTTAGTGTATTTACATGGAGGTAAAATGATATGCAAAACATTCATCTAGATACATGTATACATAACATATATATTTAGGATAATTCTCAATCAATTATACAACCCCATAAATGTATGGAACCAACTTTAAAGGAAAATGTAAAAGAAGAACTGCAGAAATTGCTAAATGTGAACTTCATTTACCCTATTTCAGAAAGTCAATGGAATTAACCTTTGGTAATATTTCCCAATAAAAATGGTAAGTGATGTATTTGTGTCCATTATCATAAATTTAAAAAATCCACATTACAATATAAGTTCCCTTTTCCATTCATAGATCAAGTCGTAGACACCTTAAGAGGGGAAAAAAACTTTAATTTTCTTAATGAATTTAGTGGGTATAATCAAATTCAAATTGCTCTTGAAGATCAAGATAAACACGCATTCACATGTACATGGGGTACATGTACATGGGGAACATTCACTTACAGTGTACTAACTTTTGGATTATGCAATGCTCCTACTATTTTTCAAATGATTTGGTAGAAGTTTATACTGATGATTTTATTGTTTGTGGCAGTTTATTGTTTGTGGCAGTTCTTTTGAGGAAGATGCAGAGAATATTTAAAAAAGTTTATATGTCAAAAACTAATATTTCATTGAGCAAAGAAAATTGTTATATGTTACCGACTGAAGCTATTTTTCTTGGCCATCACATATCTTTTACTGGAATAAAGGATGATCCTGCAAAGATTGAAGTGACTTTTGATATTCCGATACAAAAAAACTCATAAGGACGTGTGAAGTTTCTTAGTACATGTAGGCTATTATCTGAGTTTTATAGAAAAAATTACAAAACTAGCCTCACCATTATTTAAATTGCTCACTAAAGACAACGGATTTCTGGGGATATTCAATAGTAGACCGTTTTGATATTCTTAAGGAAAAAGTTTCTAAATCTCCAATTCTAAGGGGACCAAATTGATCATTGCATTTTCATCTATCAAACTTTGATATATCCCTCGGAGAATTTTTGGGATAGAAAGAATATGAACAAAATTATGCTAGTTATTTCATTATAAAAAATTTGACACCCATTGAATTTAACTATATATTGACAAAGAAAAGAATTTATTGCAGTTGTACATGTTATCAATAAATTCAGGAATTATATTACTTGTTATGAATTCTTTATTCATACGGATCATTCTACCATTTAGTATATTATGAATAAATCAATTACAAATGGTAGAATAACTAGGTGGCTCTTATTACCGCATGAATTTAACATCGCCATCTTAGATAAATATAGAAAGGAAAATCTAGTTGTAGTTTTTCTCTCCAATATTATCCATGAAGGTAAAGTTGTTCATATAGAAGATAATTTTCTTAATGAACATTTATCTAAAATATCTATCAACTCACCCTGGTTTGTATATTTCCAATTACGTGTCTATGAGAAAGTTATCATGGCATTTCTCACCTAGAGAAAATCATAATATTGTTAGTCTAAGTGCCACATATGTATGTATTGAAGGAGACCTCTCTTGTACAAGTTGAGATATGGTTATCCAATGATGTGTATGAGAGGATGACGTATTTGACATATTGAAAGAATGCCATGATGAGCCATGTGGAGGACACTTTGCTAGAAAACAAACTTCTTCAAGGTCCTTCATATGGGACATTTTTGGTCCACTCTTTCTAGAGATGCCAATAAATATGTCATAAGTTATGACAATTGTCAATGGATGGGTTGACTAGTCCAAGTAGATGAAATTCCTTTTCAAACTAAAGTTCTAATAGATCCATTTGAAAAATGGATCTATATTTTGTGGGCCCAATTAGTCCAATATTGTTGATGTATTTGTAACTTCGGAATGTATTCACCATGATATGTCTTGTACCCCGATTTTTATTCCGGGAAGTGTCTATAATGTATTTGAGTCATGTCATGCCCCGATGTTTCGATCAGGAGTTTCTATAATGTAAACAAGTCATGTCAAGTCATTGTGGGTAACCCTCCTATTGTTCAAGGGTTAAAGTCCCCGTAGTTCTAGGGCACCAGGGTTATTAGACTCTCCTAGAGAAGTCGGCTCTAGTAGGGTTTAGTCAAGTTGGGAATTAGTATAAATACAGAGCGAGACTCTCTATTTATCACACACTCACTCACACTCAGTTATAGCGCATAGCTGAGGAAGAAGAAGACACTGGGGCTAGGAAGAAAGAGGTTACTGTTGTTGGGAGATCATCTTACTATTTTGGGCTTTTCTATTTGGTGTTGATTCTATCTCTGAAAAAGTTGCGGGGTTTTCTCCATTTATGGTTTCCCCGAGGAAAAACATTGTGTTCATTGTCTCTTGTGTTTGATTGTTTTGCTTGTTATTCTCCCAGTTAAGACATACTAATATAATGCTAGCTTAGTGATAAAAATCTAACATGGTATCAGAGCTAACCTGAGAAGAAGACACTGTGCAGCTACGGGAACTAGGGCTTCCTATTTTTGGGATCTCTCTCCACAGATTTCTAGTAAAAGAAGTCCAAAACAAACTTCTTCAAGGTCCTTCATATGGGACATTTTTGGTCCACTCTTTCTAGAGATGCCAATAAATATGTCATAAGTTATGACAATTGTCAATGGATGGGTTGACTAGTCCAAGTAGATGAAATTCTTTTTCAAACTAAAGTTCTAATAGATCCATTTGAAAAATGGATCTATATTTTGTGGGCCCAATTAGTCCAATAGTGTTGATGTATTTGTAACTTCGGAATGTATTCACCATGATATGTCTTGTACCCCGATTTTTATTCCGGGAAGTGTCTATAATGTATTTGAGTCATGTCATGCCCCGATGTTTTGATCAGGAGTTTCTATAATGTAAACAAGTCATGTCAAGTCATTGTGGGTAACCCTCCTATTGTTCAAGGGTTAAAGTCCCCGTAGTTCTAGGGCACTAGGGTTATTAGACTCTCCTAGAGAAGTCGGCTCTAGTAGGGTTTAGTCAAGTTGGGAATTAGTATAAATACAGAGAGAGACTCTCTATTTATCACACACTCACTCACACTCAGTTATAGCGCATAGCTGAGGAAGAAGAAGACACTGGGGCTAGGAAGAAAGAGGTTACTGTTGTTGGGAGATCATCTTACTATTTTGGGCTTTTCTATTTGGTGTTGATTCTATCTCTGAAAAAGTTGCGGGGTTTTCTCCATTTATGGTTTCCCTGAGGAAAAAAATTGTGTTCATTGTCTCTTGTGTTTGATTGTTTTGCTTGTTATTCTCCCAGTTAAGACATACTAATATAATGCTAGCTTAGTGATAAAAATCTAACATGGTATCAGAGCTAACCTGAGAAGAAGACACTGTGCAGCTACGGGAACTAGGGCTTCCTATTTTTGGGATCTCTCTCCACAGATTTTTAGTAAAAGAAGGTTGGACTAACTCTCCTTCCCAAGGCGCATATTTCTATCGAAGTAGAATCCAATTTTGAGGTTTTTCAATTTTGCTCCCGACACTGCTGCCGAAAATTAGGGCTTTTCACAAAAGAGGATTTTTTCAGTGAGACCAGGCCTAGATTGATCTCCTCCTAAAAATCAAAGTTAGAAATCAAGATCAAAGCATTTGGTTGGACAAAACTCTGGAAAATCCAAACCCTAATCTGCTCCTGAACCAACACTGCAGAAATTCTGCTCCAAATCCAGATCCGACATCTTGACCTGGTAAGATCTAAATCTTTTGTATTTCCACTTGAGGTTCTCAGTTAAGATGTCTCATCATACTAAGATGGATGAAAAGCTTGAGGGAGCTGATAACTTTCAAGCCTAGAAGTATAGGATCTCCCTGGTCCCGGAGGAAAATGAGTTGGACTCCTACATCAATGAGGAGATTCCAGTTCCAGAGGGAGATGAGGCTGAGGCCTTACAAAAGAAGAAGTTGGTTATGGAAAAGAGGATTATTTTTTATTCAATTAAGGATCACCTCATACCACAGGTGTCCTCCCTAAAGACACATAAAGTTATGTTTGATGCCCTAACCAAATTGTTTGAAGGAAAGAACATAAACTGGAAGATGACCTTGAGGAACCAGTTGAAGAATATGAAGATCCAGAATGCGGATACCATCCAGTCTTACTTTATAAGGGTCTCCCAGATCAAAGAACAACTTGAAGCAGTAGATGAAGAAGTGGAGAATGCAGAGATTGTGATTACCACCTTGAATGGTCTCCCTAGGACATGGGACTCTTTCATTCAAGGGATCTGTGCCAAAAAGAATTTATTCAAGTTTAGCAGACTATGGGAAGAATTCTCTCAAGAAGAAGCTTGGATAGCAGCTCGAGAAGAAAAGATGGGAAGTGAAGATCAAGCTCTCATAGTACAATCCAAGAAAACTAGATCTAGCCACCACAGAAGTAAGTACTCTCATCAAAGGAATAACTTTAGAAATCCTAGAGATAAGTCTAATTTCATTTGCTATACATGTGATGAAAGAGGACACTTTGCTAGAGATTGTCCTAGAAACAAAAGTAGCTCTCACAAGAAGAAGGGAAACAAGAGAAGAGATAATGCTCATGCTGCAAAGGATGATGTACCTTCCATAAAGAGAAACAGACAAGTCAGTGATGATTCTTCAAGTGATGAAGAATATGTTCTGATCTCCACTCTCACAGGAATTATCACACATGGCAGTAATGATTGGCTTATAGATAGTGGTGCTTTCAAACATATGACAGGATTCAAGGAATTATTTGTGAAACTATCTGAACATGAATCACCTCACAAGGTGAAACTCAGAGATGACTACCAATATCCAATAAAATGTAGTGGTGAATCCTCATACAAGCTAGCCTATGGAAATTCTATCAAGATGAAAGATGTATTGTTTTTACCTGGACTAAAGAAGAACCCCCTCTACATATCTGCATTAGATGCAAAAGGAATGAGGGTTGCATTTGTAGATGGCCAAGTCCTCATGTGGCCAAAGGGAAAGTTTTTCGATGATGCAGTAGTGATTGGAGAACAAGAAGGAGGACTATAAAAATTGAAGGGCCAACCAGAACAAGCTTTGGTTCATGACTCGGTAGAACCAAATGAGCTTTGGCATAGAAGGCTTGCACATGTGCATTACAAAGCACTACCACTTTCCAGCAAAGTTGTTGAAGGACTCCCAGAAATGCAGATAATAAATGAAGGTGTATGCAAAGGATGTGTGAAAGGGAAGAACACAAAGAAGACATTTCCAAGTAGTGAGAACAAGGAAAAAGGAATCTTGGAAATCATCCACTCCGATGTATGCAGTCCAATGTCATCCAGTTTACTAAGCGGGTATGCATACTATGTTTCTTTAATTGATGATTTTTCTAGAAAGGGATGGATATACTTTATGAAGAACAAAGATGAAGTATTCAGCAAGTTCAAGGAATTCAAAGCCTTGATCAAGAACCACACTGAAAAGAAGATCAAGACCTTTCAATCAGAGAATGGAAGAGAATTCACATCAAATGAATTCAAAGAACTATGCAAAGGCTCAGGGATTAAGAGGTAGTTATCCACTCCATATAATCCACAACAGAATGGGATTGTAGAAAGAAAGAATAAAACGATCATGGAAGCAGCAAGGGACATGCTTCATGACCAAGATATTCCCATGCATCTATGGGCAGAAGCTGCCAGAACAATGGTGTATGTACAGAACCATACTCCACACAAAGTACTCGAGAACAAGACTCCTGAAGAAGTCTTCTTTGGCAAGAAACTAGAAGTCAGCCATCTCAAAATATTCCGATGTCTTGTGTAAATACACATTCTGAAAGAAAAGAGAACGAAGTTAGATCTTTCAGGAAAGAAGGGTATATTTGTAAGATACTCTGAAAGCTTGAAGGTTTATAGAATATACTTCCCAGGGTTCAAGAAGATTGACATTATCAGACATGTAACATTTGATGAAGATTCATCCTACATCAAATCCAGGAAGAGACCGGCTGAAGAACCTGAAAAAACAAGAGCACCCAGAATTCATGACACAACCATCATCAAAGAAATTCAAGAAGAAGATCAAGAATTTGAAGAACCTCAAGAACCTGTAGATCCACCTCAAGAGAAGAATCCTCATAAGAGTAAACCTTCTTGGGTACGTGAAATTATCCAAGGTGCAGAAAGATATGGATCTTCAGAAGAAACACCTAGAGGAAGAAAGAGAACTAGGTCTTGCTCCAGTTATGTAGCCTTACTATGTGACATTATTGAAAAAGAACCTTCCAACTATGAAGAAGCGGCAAAAAGGAAATATTGGAAGGAGGCTATGATCGAATAATATCAATCGATCATGAAGAATGATGTTTGGGATGTTGTCCCAAGACCAGAAGGGGAGTCAATTGTAACTTCCAAATGGATCTACAAGATTAAGAATGCTGCAGATGGCAACATCAAGAAATATAAAGCAAGATTCATGGCTTCTGGTTTCTCCCAGCAAGAAGGAATAGATTATGAAGAAACCTTTGCACCTGTAGCTAGAAGCACTTCCATTAGATCAGTACTTTCTCTGGCTGCAGTGATGAAATGGAAGATACACCAGATGGATGTCAAGACTGCTTTCTTGAATGGTGTAGTAGAAGAGGAAGTGTATGTGGAACAGCCACTCGGTTTTGAGACACATGACAAGGAGTCTCATGTGTGTAAATTAACGAAATCCTTGTACAGTTTGAAAAAGGCACCTAGGACATGGTATGGCAGAATTGATGGTTTCCTATCTAGTTTGGGCTTTACCAAGAGTAAAGCAGATTCCAACCTTTACTACAAGGTTGAACATGGCAATCCAGTGATACTCCTACTATATGTGGATGATCTGTTTGTAACAGGTGTGGATGGGTTGATTGTTGATACGAAGAGGAAACTTGCTGCCGAGTTTGAAATCAAAGACTTGGGTATGATGCACTATTTCTTAGGCATGGAGGTGTGGTAGAATGCGAATGGAATGTTCCTTGGACAAGGGAAGTATGAAGTAGAAATTCTGAAGAGATTCAGGATGATGGACTACAAGGCCATAACCACACCTATGGCATTGAACCTAAAGCTATTGAGTGATGCTTCATCAGAAGCGGTTGATGCTACCATGTATCATCAAATGATTGGGTCCTTGATGTACCTAAAAAACATGAGACTAGATATTTTCTTTGCTGTGAATACCTTGAGCCAGTTCTTGACAGATCCAAGACATGTTCACTTGATTGTTGCAAAGCATATTCTGAGGTACCTGAAGGGTACAGATGATTATGGGCTCAAGTACAAGGAAAATTAGAAGATTAACCTAGAGGGTTATGTTGATTCAGATTGCACAGGAAGTGCCATCAATAGGAATAGCACCTCAGTGTGCTACTTCAGTATGGGATCAGGTATGATGTCTTGGTTTAGCAGGAAGCAGTCTTGTGTGGCACTAAGTACAGCTGAAGAAAAATATGTCATAGCTTGTTCATCTAGTTGTGAGGAAGTGTGGCTAAGAAATCTACTATCTGATTTATTTGATCTCCAGTTGGATGTTACTTGTATATATTGCGACAACCAGAGTTGTGTGAAGTTGTCAGAGAACCCAGTGTTCCATGACAAGTCAAAGCATATCGAGATCAAGTATCACTTGATCAGGTATATGGTGCAGAGATGAGCAGTAAAGCTCCAAGTTGTTGCAATGGACGAACATATAGCTGATGTGTTGACAAAACCATTGGCTAGAGTGAATTTTGAGTACTTCAGGGAGAAGCTTGGTGTTCTCCAGATCGAGGTTCCCTCCAAGGGGAAATGATGAGACCTAGAGCCATTCTGACATGGTGAGAGGATTAGGTTCCTTCCATGGTCAGATGTAAGGGCTGAGACATTCTATCATGGTGGGAGGATTTGGTTCCTTCCATGTCAGATGTGAGTGCTGAGCCATTCTATTGTGACTATAGGATTGGTTCCTACAAGATCAGATGCAAGGTCTAAATTCCATTCTTAGAATGGAGGCACCTGGTCAATTACCAGGAATACTCAGTCTAGGACTGAGGGTCATTCTGATATGATTGTAGGATGTAGTCTTACATGATTAGATGTGAGCAAACGGCCATTATGATGTGATTGAGGGATGTGTTCCCACTTTATCAGATATAAGGGCTAATGCCATTCTCTGGGAGAATGGAGGCACCTGGTCAGTTACCAGGAATCCTCAGTCTGGGACTAAGAGCCCTTTCGATGTGATGTGTTTACACATGGTCAAATGTAAGTGCAGAGCCTTTCTGACAAGATGAGGTCAGATGTAAGTGCTGATCCATTCTGGCGCGATGTGTTTACACATGGTCAGATGTGAGTGTTGTGCCTTTCTAACAAGATGGGATCAGATGTAAGTGCAGAGCCTTTCCAACAAGATGAGGTCAAATGTAAGTGATGAGCCATTCTAGCGCGATGTGTTTACACATGGTCAGATGTGAGTGCTGGGCCTTTCTAACAAGATGAGGTCAGATGTGAGTGTTGGGTGTGCCTTTCTGACAAGATGAGGTCAGATGTAAGAGTTGGGCGAGCCATTCTGACTTAGGGTCAGATATATGTGCTGAAGACCTACATGAAGGGTAGGCCTACAACCAGCATGAAACAGGGCTGGCTCTATATAACTTCCTGTGACTAGAAGAATAGAGAGATAGCACCATTCTAAGATAGCACCTGATGATGATCTAGACTTGATGATGATCCAGATCAAGTGATGATCCAGATGTGATGATGATCTAGACTTGATGATGATCTTGATCAAGTGATGATCCAGATGTGATGATGATATAGACTTGATGATGATCCAGATCAAGTGATGATCCATATTTGATGATGATACAGTGATGATGATCTAGCAGTGATGATCTAGTAGTCATGATGATCCAGATCCCGTGATGAATATGACTTAGAAGATGACTTGAAGACGAAGAAGACTTGAAGATGAAGAAGACTTGAAGATGAATAAGACTTGAAGATGAAAATGACAAGATGATCCAGTCAATACAGAGAAGAAGACCAGTGCTGAAAATTGTGTCAAAAGAATACCTTCCTAGTTAAGAGGGAGTGTTGATGTATTTGTAACTTTGGAATGTATTCACCTATATGTCTTGTACTCCGATGTTTATTCCGGGAAGTGTCTATAATGTATTTGAGTCATGTCATGCCCTAATGTTCTGATCGGGATTTTCTATATTGTAAACAAGTCATGTCAAGTCATTCTAGGTAACCCTCCTATTGTTCAAGGGTTAGAGTCCCCGCAGTTTTGGGGCACTAGGGTTATTAGACTCTCCCAGAGAAGTCAACCCTAGTAGGGTTTAGTCAAGTTGGGAATTAGTATAAATAGAGAGCTAGCCTCTCTAGTTATCACACACTCAGTTGTAGCACATATCTGAGGAAGAAGAAGATACTCGGGCTAGGAAGAAAGAGGTTACTACTGTAGGGAGATCATCTTACTGTTTTGGGATTTTCTATTTGGTGTTGATTCTATCTCTGAGGAAGTTGCGGGGTTTTCTCCATTTATGGTTTCCCCAAGGAAAAACACTGTGTTCATTGTCTCTTTTGTTTGATTACTGTACTTGTTATTCTCTCAGTTAAAAGATCCTAATATAATTCTAGCTTAGTGATAAAAATCTAACAAATATCAAAGAAAAATAGGTATATTCTACCATGTATATATTATGTCACCAAGTGGGTAGAAGCTAAATATTTGTTATGAGCAATTGACCAAGTAGTTGTGGAATTTATATTTGAATAAAAATTTATACTCCTTAGTGTCCCTAGGGATATTTTCACAGATCAAGTATCATAGTTTACATCAATACTTGTTCATTCAAACACTCTACAATACCATATTAGACACCAAAAATATTCTCCAGGCCATCCAAAGGATAATGGGAAAGTGGACTCTACTAATAAAATTTTGAAGGCTATCCTGATCAAAATAGTATAACTTCATCACTGAGATTGGGCGGATAGGATTAGGAAGGCACTTTGGCACACAGGACAACATGGATAAATACAGCTAGATTCACCCCATATGAGGTTGTATACAATAAGAAGGTTATTATTCCTATTGAATTCTAGATTAAAACTTTTAGAACAATAAAACAATTAGGAATTAATATCTCAGAAGCAAGGGACAACACAATTCAATGAACTATGAAATGATTTCATTCAACACACTACCCTTGTTGAGAAGTAGAGGATGAAATTGCATGAAAATGTTATGAAAAGAAGCAATTAAAATAAGGTGAATGCGCCCTTCTATTTGACACTAAATTTAATAATTTTAAAGGAAAACTCACTACTTGTTTTCCAGGTCCATGTTTGCCGGGTCCATATGAGATAGAGACTATTTTATACAATAGTTTTATGAATATAAACTATTTATGATGAAGGAGTTTCTTCTCCGATCAATGGTCACTGGCTAAGATTATATCAGATACCCATCTTGAAGTTTTATTTCTTTATTTCTATTAAAAAACAAAAAAATAATAATTAAAAAAAAGTAAGAAAAAATAAATTAAAACATAAGGATAACAATAAAGTCTAGCTATGAAAACCATACTTTTGGTGCAGTTGGATATGGAATTTGTTTGGAAATTGGTATTTTGGCAAACAAATTTTGATTAAGTAGTATTATCATAATTCATTTTTTAAATATCTTGTAGCCTATCCATATTTCATTTCCATAATTTTCCAGTCATTGCAGGAATTTCAATACCTTGTAATCTGTTCAATTTCATTTTTTTTGCAGAATTTAATATTTTTCTTCAATAAATGGTAGCATAATACTCTTTATGGAAGGTTCACATGATCAATTCTTTATAGAGTTGAATTTAGGAGGTCATGATGCAAGCAATTTCCAAGCTACTGGAATTTAGAACTGAACTCCATTTTCAGAAATCCTAGATTCCATGGTGTTAGCACCATGTATGGGCTAAATGATAAGAAATAAGGGTCAGACTAGAGTAAATGTAAGGTGAGGTCTAAAAATCCATATCTTATGACCTAGAGGTGTGCAGGAAGTGTTTGAATATTTCTAGAATACTTATTCCTAAGTCTAAAATGTAAGAATCGTAAAAAAATCCTTAAGCGCGACCTTGGAAATGAGCCTTGTATGAAAAAACCGCTTCAGTGTTAAGTCTCGGTGAGAATAAACAAAGGAGATATTCAATGGAGGAGATAGGAAACCATAAACAAGTCTGCAACGGTAAGAATTCACTAGGAATAATATTTGGAAATCAGCGAAATTGGGTAGAGCTAGCATATTTCAAAGGTGGAGATCTGAGTTGCAAACAAGGTTGATGCTCCAGAATAATCCTGCAAGAGAAAGGTAAAAGGAAGAGAATGGATCCGCTGAGATGAGATGAAATCTGCATTTAATCTCAGATCGATGGATAGGGATGAAACCATAAAGAAATCAATAGTCCATAAGATGGTGGAAGGAAATTTGCAAGAGTGAAAAGGTTGATGTTCGGTTGTGAAAGTTGGTGAACCCAAAATACGAAAGACACAACTTTGCAGAAAAGAGCTTGCGGAAGGGAAACGACAAAATCCTAAAAGCAGAAGCAAAAAGGAAGAAGATTAGTTCTAAAAGTTGGTGAAATCAAAATCCAAAAGACGCAATTTTGCAGAAAGGATCTTGCAAAAGCAAAAAGGTGGAAATTCGGTTGTGAAAGTTGGTGAGACTAAAATCCAAAAGTTGTACTTTTGCAGAAAGGATCTTGCGGGGAAAAATGTTCTAACGACTTAGATCGAATCCCAATCCAAATCAATGGATGGTGACGAATCTGCAGAGTAAAGATGCATGGATGAATGGATACTTTGAGTCTTGATGGAATGTGAAAGAGGATGCAATGCTAATAGTGGTTATCCAACCAGTCGTTACGTAGTTGAAGAAGAAAGGGATTAAGGATCCCCCACTGAGATAGTAGAACCACTCCTTCGCGTCTCCAATAGAATTTCATTCAAAGATTCTCTGAATAGTCATCTTCGTCAAGCGAGCCTAATACCCCCAGATGTCAAGGTTTTTATTTTTGATCTGTCACGTGTATCATAGCGTGCTTTCCTTTTTTTTTTGTGATCATGGAAAATATACCACCTCAGAATTTGTTACGATTTTGTATGTCTGGGTTTGATTCCCATGAGGTTGCTAATTTTGGTGCTCTATTTCGAGATTCATATCGAGAGAAAATTGGACTATAAATATAACCTCAATAGAGGAGAAAGAGGTTTGACATTCATTTTGGAATCCTCTGTGCTTGGTTTTGTAGCTCTAAACTTTCTTGGAAGTAATTAATGCAGAAGTATGTTCTAAGTGTCTGAGATTCATCACAGTTTTCAATGTTCAGTGTCTGTTTTCTTGTATGCTCCATTTACATGTATGTGTGGCGTTATGCTAATACGTTTCTAGTTGTATGCAAGGAATATGTTCTCTGTTAAGCGCTCCTTTCATAAGAAATCAAATTTGTTATGTGTTTATGATAAATTTCATGGAATTCTTTCTCTTCTAGGTGATCCATTTCATCTATCAGCATTTATAATTGTTGCTTCTTCCAAAGGTGTTTCAAAAGTTTCATCCACAGATAGGTGCCTTTTGTTTCACTGTGCTTCTTCTCATTTCCCCCCTGACATCTCTTAAATTCATTTGAATGAATGTTAATTCTCATGTTGCCTCAAATTGCAAAGGATAATCACCTATCATTATTGTTGTAAGCCCATTGAATTTTTCAGGATTCAACTCCATTGCCCAATGGTGTTTTCTGCTTGTCTATCTTCCACTCTTTGAAATACAAACAATATATTCTGATAAAAAATATAGCCTTCTGAATGTTTTCTGTGAGACATATGTGTATTTGAATGGTCCTTGTGACCCTGAGAGAGTCCTCTCTAGCTGTATAGGTTAGAATACAGCCTAAATGTTGGGTTGAAATTGTTACCCCAATGATTTCCTACTCACAACCATAGGAAAATTACAGGGTTCTAACATCTTGGTGCCATTGTCGGGGACTAATTGCTATTATCTACTCGGGGGAATGACATTTCCCTAGTTCTATGACCTAGTCGAGATACCGGTCATAGACACATATTGGTTGTATATGCTTTGATGACTCCACTCAAAGAATTTTGAAGGTGACTCCACTGGGAATACTGGTGGCCAGAAGGACCAACACGAGGAGAAATCCTAATGTTGAACCTTTTCAAGATATTTTTGATCCAGAGAGACCGATTTGAAAGGACAAGAAGCTACAGATGTCACTTATACCTTAGTTAGATAGAACTATTTCTTTACCTACTCAAGGTGTTGCTTCTATTAATGATATTTATGAACACTATGATGAAGAATTTGAGCTATTTTTCCCTAGTATTAGTCTAAACAAAGCCTCTCTAAAGTATTTTTGGACCCCTCTAGATTAGATTTCTCTCATACTTCTTGGTCACCTGAGATATCAGAGTCTCTAGGTAGGTATTTTCAACCCTTTTCTGACCGAGAGTGCCCCTTATTTTCCTATGCATTATCCTCATTAAGCTCCACTTCCGCATAGCAGTCGACTACCATATCCTTATCTCCCATAACTTCAAAACTTAAGCATCCTTCATCATCTATTTTCATAGCCCCTCACTGCTCTATCGTTCCTCACAGCACAATGATTTCATCCATCACACCAACTTCAATTCATTTTGGAAACCCTGCTATAACCCCAGTAATGGCTAACAGGTTTTCCCCGATACTTCTCCCTGCTACTCTTCGTGACCTTCCCTAGGGATATTCCCAAAAACTCAAACAATTTAATGGGGAGAGGGAGTATTCAACTGAGGAACACTTGGGATGGTTTTCAGACTGGATAGACTTGGAGGAAGTAGACCATGATGATGTTAAATTCATATCGTTTTCCCAAATTCTTACTATAGAAGCAAGAAAATGGTTCAAAAATATTCTAGACAACTCCATTTTGAACAACCAATCTTTTGAAGATTATTTCAAGGACAAATGGGCAGACAAGAAAAACCCCAAGCGTTATTTGTCTTAGTACCATTCCATGAGGAGGATGGAGAGTGAATCTATACGAGAGTTTTCTGACATATTTAGGAATATGTGTACTTCCATCCCTTCCCAGTTCAAACCTCCCCCTGGTTCTACCCAAATCCAATATGTTGAAGCCTTTGATAGTGGATTTACCTTGTTGCTCATTGAAAGAATATCATCCTCCCTAGCCGATATGATGAAATATGCCATAGTGGTAGAGGGAAACATGACTGCTACTAGAAAGAAAAAGAGGAATGAAGGATAATGGAGGAGAGAAGAGGGAGATAAAAGGAGGGATAAATATCCCAAGTACCCTTCTTCCTCTAACTCACAAGGGCGAGGATGGACATGATGATGAAATCCATGGAAAATTTGATGGAGAGACTCATTGTGGACAATAGGCCACCTCCCAAGGAAAATCAAGAGCAGTAGAACAGAAACCATAATGTTAGAAGGCCCCAAGTCCTCCAAAACAAGCATAGAGATCAGAAAAACCCTCATGATCAGCCGGTCAGACCCCCGTTTTAGGAAAATTACGTGGATTAGTATTTTGGAAATGAAGTTGAGAATGGAATTCACCAGCTGGAAGCTGACTCATCCTCTGCCTTTTTTACCAAAGAAGAGCATGATAATTCCTATCATGAAATAGAGGATTTTCCTTCTGAGGAAACAGAGGAGTTTAAGAAGGGGTATCAACTTATTTTCATGGATATGGAGAGGCATATTGGTCTGAGGAATAGAGATGTTCATGTTATGAGAAATAAGGATGCAGCAAGAAAAGCCTCTACAAGCAAGCTGAAGAATGATTTACCCCCTAAGGATACCTCCAAGAATGTAACAGAGCCCAAAGGGAAATAAAAGAAATAATATAATCCAAGGAACTCAAATCAGGGACAAACCTCTTTCAATTTAGAGGAAAAAATTGGAAAAATCAAATCTTCATCCCTCTAACTGAATTGTTAAAAAAATCTGAATACAAGTCCCAAATCACGACTATGTTGAAGCCTCCAGGATAAATCTCTGCAATACCAGATTCCCTAAATCTTCAAGATGATAGTCCCACCATCCTGTTTGTACCCCATGTAGATGAGTCTACCAATGACTATGCCCCCCCCCTTCTATGTTAGTCTGAACATTCATAATTCCATCCTACACAATTCCATTCTTGATTCAGGAGCTTCACACAATCTGACGCCTAGGTAGATCATGGATAAACTAGGACTGGAGGTGACCAAGCCTTATAAAGACCTTTTCTCTTTTGACTCCAATAAATTTAAGTTCCTAGGATCGATCAAATATTTGGTCATCTCTTTGGCTCAGATCCCTACCAAAATCCTTGTCATGGACGTAGTGGTGGATGACATTCCTCCAAATTTTGGAATGTTGTTGTCAATATATTTGGTGAACAAACTCAAGGGTGCACTTCAAATGGATATGTCGTATGCCACCATCCATGTTTTTGGTGTACAAAGGAGGATTTATAGAGAGAAAAAGTTGGAATACATGGTGAGCAGTGCTGAAAGGCCAAATAACCACCCCATATATTCGTTGGACACTGCGATAGGATCAACCATTTTCCTTACATAGGGAGGTAAAGATAGTTTCAGCCCCCAAAATGCTTCTTTTGTCCCCACTCAGGAAGAACTTGAAGGAGTGTGTATGTGAACTTTGATGGGAAAGCATGCAAAGAAGGGACAGGAGCTGGAGTTTGGGTAAAACCCCTAGTAGGAAGGGCTTTAATTTATTCTTATAAATTTTCCTCCGATTCCACAAATAATGAGGAAGAATATGAAACTATGATGTTAGCAATTCAGATCCTGAGAGATTTCCGGGTCAGGAGGGTGGTGATACATCGGGACTCCGAGTTGGTGGTTAAGCAAATGCAAGGTGAGTATCATGATAGACATCCCAGGATGAGAAGCTACATAAATACTGCCCTACATTTGATAGGATGTTTTGAAGAATGCAAGTTTAATATGATTCCCATATTGCATATTGGTTTAGGTGATTCTTTAGCCACTTATGCTGCTATTTTCAAAATTCCCATGTACCCCAATAGTAAATATGAGATTGAGGTTACACACATACCCTCTTTCCCAGATAATGTTAAGAGTTGGAAATTCTTCGAGGATGATAAACAAATCCAGATTTTTGTTGATCTCACTGGGGAGTTTGATGGCTTGATCATTGATGAAGATAACATGCTATCTAAAGGGTCTACTCTCACCTATGAGTGCATGCAAAGTTATATTGATAGTCCCCAAGAAATTCCATAGGATGATATTTTTTCCCTTGTTGAGGGTGTTATTGGCAATGAAACTGAGGAAGTTGTTGGGCCAGAATTGCAGGGGTTTGATGGATAGCGAGAATATTTAAGCAAGCTCTCTAGAAAAGAAATCCTATAGTTTAAAGATAACTCTATTCGTAGGGGTTTAGTTCCTTTAGAAAATCTCTTTAACCCAAATTATGTTGCTAAGGAGCCTCATCTTGTCCCAAACTGTGAGGATGTGGAAGATCTGAATATTGGAACAAAATCTCATTCTAAAATCATCAAGATCTCAAGAACACTCTCACCGGAGGCCAAACATAAATACATCTCACTAATGAAAGAGTATGTAGATGTTTTTTATTGGAGCTATAGTGATCTTAAGGCCTATGATACAAGTATAATTCAGCACACTATACCAATAAAAAAGGATGAGATTCCTTTTAAACAAAAAACTAAGGAGAATTACCCCAAGATGCTACCCTTGATTGAAAAGGAAATAAAGAAGCTATTCGAGGAAAAAATCATTATGGATCTTAGATTCTCAAAGTGGGTGGCCAACTTGGTTTCGGTGAGGAAGAAGAATGGAGAAATTAATTTGTCCATTGACTTCAAAAATCTGAATAGAGTCTCTTTAAAGGACAATTATCCTCTTCCTAAGATGGACCACATTCTACAGATGGTAGTGGGATCCCAAAGGATCTCCACCTTGGATGATTTCTTAGGATACAATCAGATCATGGTGCACCCAGAAGACCGAGAGAAGAACACTTTCACCACACCCTGGGGTACCTTTATGTATGCAAAAATGGAATTCAGACTCGTGAATATAGGGGAAACCTTCCAATGGGCCATGGACATAGAATTTGATGATGAGAAGGACAATATTTTGGTTATCTATTTAGATGACATCACTGGTTTTTCAAAGTATGATGAGGAACATGTCGCACACTTGCTGAGAGTGTTCAGAAAATGCAAGAAGTTTGGCATCTCTTTGAATACGAAGAAGTCCCACTTTTCTATGCAAGAGGGGAAGCTACTCGGGCACATAATCTCCTAGGAAGGCATCAAAATAGACCCAAAAATAATTGAAGCCATACTAAAAATTGAGCTCCCGCAGAACAAGGTTGAGGTTCAATATTTTCTGGGAAAGGTGGGTTTTCCGAGAAGGTTTATTGTTTCTTTTGTCAAGATTGTGAGGTGGATAACTCGTATGTTGAGGAAGGATAATGAGATACAGTGGAAACCTTAAGAAAAGCAGTCTTTTGAGGACATCAAGAAATCTATTTCAAAAGCACTTGTGCTAGTAAGCCTTAATTTATCCAAAGATTTCCTGATTTTCTCATTTTCTTCAGACACACAGTGACCATGGTATTGTTACAAAATAATCATGAGGGGAATGAGTATCCCATTTATTTCTATAGTAAAACATTGAGAGATGCACCAATGAAATATAACATTCTGGAAAAGCAGGCTTATGCTCTGGTATAGGCCTTGAAGGAGTTCTGGGTTTACATCCTGCATTCTCACATCATTTCTCATGTTCCCACCAGCGCAGTAAAGGACATTTTAACCCAACCAGATCTTGATGGTAGAAGGGGAAAATGGATAGCATCCCACAAAGATAATTAAAGGATGATTAAGCCCACAAGGTTGATTAAAGGCCAAGGACTAGGAAAAATCATGGCACAGTCGAACTCCGATTTTCCCAACATGCACATGGTTTCTGAATTATCAATAGAAGAGAAAAACCTTGATGAACGACCAAAGATACAAGTGGCCGAATATTTCATGTCATCCCCATGGTATATTGACATCATCTTTCTTTTACAACATTTTCAAGCTCCGCAGGATATGGATAGAACAAGGGCCAGATTCATCAAGCAGAAAGCAACAAATTTTTACATCTTAAATGGGAAACTGTATTGGAAAGACCCAGGAGGGGTTCTATTGAACTGTGTAAATGAATAGTAGGAAAAGAATCTCATTGATGAGTTTCATGCAAGAGAATGTGGAGGTCATCATTACTGGAATACCACTATGAATCAAAATTTTGAGAGCGAGATTTTATTGGCTCGCCATCTTTTCTGACACCCACAAGGAGATTGATGCATTCCATAAGTGTCAGATATTTGAAGGGAGGAGGAATATTTTTCCATTACCTATGAAGCCAATACATGTTGAGGCCCCTTTCCTGCAATGTAGATTCGATTTTATTGGAGAAATAAACCCATCTTCCTCGGGGCAGCACAAGTGGATTCTCACTACCACTGATTATTTCACCAAATGGATTGAAGCCATCCCAACTAGACAAGCCACTGAGACAATAATTATTTAGTTTTTGGAGGAGAACATCTTGTCAAGGTTTGGAGTTCTTAGTAATTTTATCACTGAAAATGCTATTGCATTCAAATAAAAGAAGATGGTTGAGTTTTGTTTCAAATATCACATAAACTTGGGGAATTCCACATCCTATTATCCATAGGAAAATAGGTTGGCAGAATCTTCAAATAAGAGTCGAATGAGGATCATCACAAAGTTGTTGCAACACAACAAGAAGGACTGGCACACAAAATTGACTTATGCTTTGTGCGTCGATAGAATCAATGTAAAGAAATCCATTGGAACCTCACCATTCCAGCTAGTCTATGGTTCTGAGGTAATTTTTTCTAGTTCTTTGAGTTTTCCAGTGATGAGTTTGTTACAGGAGGAATATGCTGAAACCCACCCAACTCAGACAAGGATGTATCAGTTGGTTGAACTGCAACAACAAAGAGAGAAACTGTTTTACAAAACTCAGAATTTTTGGGATAAAATGAAAGACATATTTGACAAGAGGACAAATCCTGAGTATTTCCAAATGGGGGATGTAGTTTTGCAGTGGGATGCACCCCATGAAGAGAAGGGAAATCATTGAAAATTTGATAACCTGTGGAAGGGCCCTTACAAAATTGCAACTTTCATAGGGAAGAATGGCTACATACTAGAGGAAATGGAGGGTGATTTTGTGTCAAGAGTTACTGTAAATGGGAGGCTCCTCAAGCACTATTTTCTTTGAAGTAAGTTCCATCTTCCATATCATTGTATATACCATTTCATTTTAACATTGCATGTGTGGATAGCTCTCTGGAAGACTTAAAGCCCGAGGTGAATGAAGTAAGGTCTCCAGGAAGAGCTATCGTTTGGTTTTCTCTTCTTTTGAAGTTAGAGTTGGAGGAACTGGAATAAATTTTTAGGCAATAGGAATTTGGGATAAAGAAAAAGTGTGAAGCTAACTGTGTTTTTCAAGAATAGAAGGGCCCAATGGATCAGGAACTTGGTCTACTATTATTTTCTACCTTGTAGGGAGGATAGCATCCCCAATTGGAGCCAGCTGTTAGCACCATGTCTAGGCTAAATGGTCAGAAATGGGAGTCACAACAGAGTAAATGTAAGGTGAGGTATAAAAAGCCATATCTTATGACCTAGACGTGTGCAGGAAGGGTTTGAAAATTGTTCGAATATTTATTCCTAAGTATAAAATGTAAGAATAATAGAAAAATCCTTAAGTGTGACCTTGGAAATGAGCCTTGCATGAAAACTTCTCTTTAGTGTTAAGTCTCTGCAAGAATAGACGGAGCAGATATGCCATGGAGGAGATCGACGCCCATAAACTAGTCCACAAGGGTAAGTAAACACGAGGAAATAAGATTTGGAAATCAGTGGAATTGGGTAGAGCTAGCATATTTCAACGGTGGATATCTGAGCTACAAAGAAAGATGATGCTCTAGAAGAATCCTGCAACATAAAGGTGAAAGGAAGAAAAAAGATCTGCAGAGATAAGATGACATCCTCTTTTGATCTCAGATCGATGGCTAGGGATGAACCCACAAAGAATCAATAGTCCAGAAGATGGACAAAGGAAATTTGAGGGAGAGAAAAGGTGGAAGTTCGATTGTGGAAGTTGGTGAACCCGAAATCCAAAAGATGCAATTTTGCAAAAAGGAGCTTGTGGAAGGGAAAAGGAGGAATCCAAAAGGTAGAAGTTCAGTTGTGAAACTTGGTGAACCCGAAATCCGAAAGCTGCAATTTCGCAGAAAGGAGCTTGCTAAAGGAAAAAGGAGGATATTAAGCCCACAAATTTTATTAAAGGCCAAGGACTAGGAAAACTCATGGCACAGTCAAAATGCAATTTTCCCACCATGCACATGGTTTTTGAATTATCAACAGAAGAGAAAAAACCTGAGGAACAACCAAAGATACAAGTGGCTGAATATTTCCTGTCATCCCCATGGTATACTTACATTATCTTTGTTTTACAACATCTGCAAGCTCCGCAAGATATGGACAGAAAAATGGCCATATTCCTCAAGCAAAAAGCAACAAAGTTTTACATCTTAAATGGGAAACTGTATTGGAAAGAGCCAGGAGGGGTTTTCTTGAACTGTGTAAAAGAACAAGAGGAAAAGAAGCTCATTGAAGAGTTTCATGCAGGAGAATATGGAGGTCATCATTACTGGAATACCACTGTGAATAAAATTCTAAGAGTAGGATTTTATTGGCCCACCATCTTTTTTGACATCCATAAGCAGATTAATGCATTCCATAAGTGTCAGATATTTGAAGGGAGGAGGAATATTTTTCCATTACCTATGAAGCCAATACATGTTGAGGCCCCTTTCCTGCAATGGGGATTGGATTTTATTGGAGAAATAAACCCATATTCCTTGGGGTAGCACAAGTGGATTCTCACTACCAATGATTATTTCACCAAATGGATTGAAGCCATCCCAACTAGAAAAGCCACTGAGACAGTAATTATTCAGTTTTTGGAGGAGAACGTCCTGTCGAGGTTTGTAGTTCTTATGAATTTGATCACTAAAAATGTTGCTGCATTCAAAGAAAAGAATATGGTTGAGTTTTGTTTCAAATACCACATACATTTGGGGCATTCCACATCCTATTATCCACAGGAAAATGGATTGGAAGAATCTTCAAATAAGAGTCGGATGAGGATCATCAAAAATTTGTTGCAACACAAAAAGAAGGCCTGGCACACAAAATTGACTCATGCTTTTCTGGTCGCCATAATCAGTGTAAATAAATCCATTGGAACCCCACCATTCCAGCTAGTCTATGGTTCTAAGGTAATGTTTCCTAGTTCTCTGAGTTTTCCAGTGATGAGTTTGTTACAGGAGGAATATGCTAAAACCCACCCAACTTAGATAAGGATGTATCGATTGGTTGAACTGCAACAACAAAGAGAGAAACTTTTTGACAAAACTCATAAGTTCCAGGATAAAATGAAAGACATATTTGACAAGAGGAAAAATCCTAAGGATTTACAAATGGGGGATTTAGTTTTGCAATGGGATGGACCCCATGAAGAGAAGGGAAAGCATGGAAAATATGATCACCTGTGGAAGGGCCCTTACAAAATTGTAGCTTTCAGAGGGAAGCCTATGGCTACATACTGGAGGAAATGGAGGGTGATTTTTTGTCAGGAGCTCCTGTAAATGGGAGGCTCCTCAAGAACTATTTTCTTTGAAGTAAGTTCAATATTCCATATCATTGTATATATTGTTTCATTTTAACATTGCATGTGTGGATATCTCTCTGGAAGAATTTAAGCCTGAGGTGAATGAAGTAAGGTATCCAAAAAGAGTTATCATTTGGTTCTCTCTTATTTTGAAGTTAGAGTTAAAGGAACTATAATAAATTTTGAGGCAATAGGACTTTGGGATAAAAAAAAAGTGTGAAGTTGAATGGGGTTTTTCAAGAACAATAGGGCCCAATGGATCAGGCACTTGGTCTACTATTATTTTCTACCTTGCAGGGAGGATAGCATCCCTAATTGGAGCCAGTTGTTAGCACCATGTCTGGGCTAAATGGTCAGAAATGGGGGTCAGACTCAAGTAAATGTAAGGTGAGGTCGAAAAATCCATATCTTATGACCTAGACATGTGCAGGAAGGGTTTGAAAATTGTTAGAATACTTATTCCTAAGTATAAAATGTAAGAATCGTAGAAAAATTCTTAAGCATGACCTTGGAAATGAGCCTTGTATGAAAAAAATGCTTTAGTATTAAGTCTCTACGAGAATAGATGGAGTAGATATGCCATGGACAAGATCAACATCCATAAAATAGTTCACAAGGGTAAGCATACATGAGGAAATAAGATTTGGAAATCAGTGGAATTTGGTAGAGGTAGCAGATTTCAATGGTGGAGATTTGAGCCACAAAGAAAGATGATGCTCTAGAAGAATACTACAATAGAAAGGTGAAAGTAAGAGAATAGATCATCCAAGATAATATGACATCCACTTTTGATCTCAAATCTATGGCTAGGGATGAATCCGCAAAGAAATCAATGGTCTAGAAGATGGTGGAAGGAAATTTGCAGAAGCGAAAATGTGGAAGTTCAATTGTGAAATTTAGTGAACCCAAAATCCAAAAGCTGCAATTTTGCAGAAAAGAGATTGTGGAAGGGAAAAGGAGGAATCCAAAAGGTGGAAGTTTGGTTGTGAAACTTGGTGAACCCAAAATCTGAAAGTCGTAATTTTTCAAAAAGGAGTTTGCTGAAGGAAAAAGGAGGAAGAAAAAAGGCGTACGTTCTATTGTGAAAGTTAGTGAACCCAAAATCCGAACGCTGTGGTTTTGAGAAAAGGAACTTCCAGGGCCACATGCTATGATGGATCATATCGAATCTTGATTTAGATCAACGGATGGTGACAAATATGCAGAGTAAATACGCATGGGTGAATGGATACTTCGAGACTCAACGGAATGTGGAAGAGGCTGCAACGTAGATAGTCACTATCCAACTAGACGTTACATAGTCAAAGAAGAAAGGGGTTCAGGATCCCCCACTAAGATAGCAGAACCACTCCTTCACCTCTACAATGGAATGTCATTTGAACATGCTCTAAATATTCATTTTCGTCAAGCGATCCTAAGACCCCCATATTTCAAGGTTTTATGTTTTGATCAGTCACACGTATCACAATGTGATTTCCCATTGTGTTTTGTGATCATGGTGAATATTCCACCTTGGAATTTGTTAGGATATTGTAGGTATGTGTTTGATTCCCATGAGGAAACGTTTCTTGTATGCTCCATTTCCATGTACATGTGAAGTTCTGCTAATACATTTCTAGTTGTATGAAAAGAATGCGCTCTCTGTTAAGCGCTCCTTTCATCAGAAATTGTATTTGTTATGTTTTTATGATAAATTTCATTGAATTCATCCTCTTTTAGGTGCTCCATTTCAGCTATCATCCTTTATTGTTGCTTCTAATAAAGGTGTTTTAGGAGATTCATCCATAGATAGGTGCCTCTTGTTTCACTGAGTTTCTTCTCATTTCTCCCCTAGCATCTCTTAAATTCATTTGACTGGATGTTAATGCTCATGTTGCCTCATATTGTGAAGGATAATAACCTATCAATATTTATGTAAGCCCCTTGAATGTTTTAGGATTCGACTCCATTTCCCAATGGTGTTTTCTATTTGTCTGTCTTCCACTCTTTGAAATACAAACAATATGTTTTCATAAAAAATATAGCCTTCTGAATGTTTGCTGCAAGACATATGTGTATATGAATGGTCCTTGTGACCTTGAGATAGCTCTATCTGGATGTATAGGTTATAATACAGCCTAAATGTTGGTTTGAAATGGTTAACCCAGTGATTTCCTACTCACAACCATAGGAAAATTACTGGGTGCTAACAGATGGTTCAGGAAATAAGGACTAAAGGAGAAGAGGTCAAGATATCATATCAAGGTAGGGAATACACAAGTAAAATAATTGATTGAATTTAAATTATTTTGGTTTAACCAATAATCATCAAAATTTTAATACAACCTTGACTTATTAAGCTCTTTCAGTCTTTTTCCTACCTATTATCCTATATTATATTATTTCATAATTTTTATGTGCCACACTTCCCTGAAATGACATAATATGCCACTTATCCTATAATTATATATCATTTCCTTAAAAAATACCATATCCTATGCTCATATCCAAACCTTATATACCATATATTATATTAAGCATTCACACCACAACACCTTATCTAATCAAAGTAGGCCACAACTAGTAGACAAATCATGATACATTATTTCCAGTAATATATCACATGTGATATGGCATAATAATCCTATTTTAATTTTAAAAATAATGGCATAAACTATGCCATTTCTCATTCCTTAGGTATAATCTTTAAATTATTTACTATAGATGTGTGCTTGAGAAACGCTAATTAATAGTCAAATAGGTAAATTGGATTGGCCAAATTTCTCTAGCTCATTGAATAATAAAAAGGTAATGGTGAAAAATGGGGTTGATATCAATGAACAAGAATTCATTGAGTTATTATAATCATATTGCAATTGAAAAATATCTTCCAACAATAATTATGGCTCATCTTCTTGAAGATATTCAAAGGTCATAATGAAATAGGAACTCTAGATTTTGCAAGAAACTTTGATGGGGGTTGTGAAAAAATAAATGGGTTCTTGATTTCAGTGTCAGAGAATTTAATTATCATTATTACATGATTTCCTCAATTTCCTCAAAGCAAGAAAAAATGGTTTAAAAACAAAATCATGGAAGTAGGGACCTAGAAGCAATTAATGCATAAAGGAACACCAACTCCAAATTAGATACAGGAGGAAGGAGGAATGACACCGAAGGATGATTGAACCCTGTGGGACCATTTTTTTATTCATAAATAAGTGCATAACATGGAAATTTAGGTACAAATACACTTTCATGTATCATATTCACCTTCTGCTACGCGAGAAGGAGAGACACTTGGTAAACCTTCCCTTCTATCTTTAGAAAATATTGTTAAAAATGTATACATATGTTCATAAACATCCTAAGAATGGAGAAAGGTTCCTATACCATAATGGATTAGTAAAATTGATCATCATAGGTGTCTTAGGGAAATACAAATTAACTTGGGAACACATTTTAGTAGCAAAAGGGTTTCAAGTAAAAAAAATACAGAAAGACAAGAAGCTTGTCAAGAGACCTTTGTTTCACAAAAAATCAAGGCATCCAATTTGAAAGGGAGATTGTAGAGAAAATGAAAAGGGTCATTGTCATGTCACCAACCATTACACAGTGGAGAGGACATGACTCATCTATCAACCTGGGGAATCTAATCCCCGTGAACATAATATATAAAAATTGCTTTGAAATAGAACATTCATAAGTATAAACATATGCATAATGCAATATACAGCAGAATAAATTACATTAATCCAATACATTATATTCAACACATTCATGCATTAAACATGTTCATGATAATTTCATAATAATTCATAAGCAAATACAGTTGCAAAACTTAAATAAACAAGAATACTTATCTTTAGAGAAGCTTGTCCCGTAACCAGCAATGTCGTTGCAATGTTCCACCCAACCATAGGCCTATGTGCTCTTTAATCTTGTTAGCACTCCATTTGAAACTGTCGATTTATGGGCTTGGAAGGATTTGAAAAGGGTCCTGTTCAATGAAGAATTATACAAACACCCCTCATGTTATCCAATTGACAGCTTCCGTCATATGGCGAAGATATCTTGATCTACGGAGGTAGATCCTTCCAAAGGTCAAGACATGCAGCAGCGGAAATGAGATAAAGGGGTGTCGTAGATCAACGATCCAGATTAACAACATAGAAAATCAACGATGGAGCGTGGTTCCACTGGCCAAAGATGCAAGGAAATATTTAAGTTTGGTATTTGCAAATCCTATTAAAGGGGATAAGCGATGAAAGGCCGAGATCAAGGCGAAGCCCGATCGACGGCCTGAGGTGATTCCGCTGGGAAAACGTGCGTGGAAAAAGGAGATTTTCCAAATCACGAAATGGATTAAAGGACTGAGATATATGACGATGGAGATAAGAGTATAATAATATCCATGGCCATAGATGATTTCACGGTCTAAACTAGCACAGATAAAGTCATGATTCCAAATCGCAAAAAGTGGTACTAGCTGCAAAGATCAACGGTCACAACGAAGGGTCAGGATTTATCAACAGAAGTGAAAGATTCAACAACTTGAAAGTGCTCAGTTGATTAGACAAGGGAATATTGGCCAAATTTTAACGTACCCATGATTGGATAGTCCCGATGAAAGCTGATCATGAATCGATGGTTGGGGTCTAAAGAAGCGTGGACGACAGATGTGAAAGACACCCAAATCGAAGGGTTGAGAGGGTCTCAAGGCTATAGGTATCACATCCATGGCATATCTGACAGTAGAGGGGATGTTCATGCACATGATTCTCCTCCCAGTAGATTAATTGATTCCTAGGACGCCATTTGTAGCATGCATATAGGAGAAATCATCCCTGTGGTAGAGCCATATCACCTAAATACGGGTGGCTTGCATGTGGATTGGCATGCAAAAGTAAGGAAGTAGCCGACGAATCTGCCCTTCACATGGGGAAAGGAAATCGCAATGAGGGAGACCATTCTGTTTCCTACATCACAAGAGTGAGGGAGAGTTAGAACATCCATTCCATCTACTTTGCAGCATGGGGTCGACTACATAGAGTGACACCTGAAAATATCTCCCGTAGCAAATAGTAAAGTGCCGCAGCTGATGAAGTAACGTGACTAGATCTCTAGAAAGTAAAAGATCACTCAGTTCATGCCCTCACACATGTCAGCACCGAGACATTCAATGAAGGAATGTGCAGGAATGCTGACCAGTCATTGTAGCATCCAATCTCTTAGCCTTATATAGAGAACACCATCTTCCAAAGCCTTTGTAATGCCAGGAATGTGTTAGATTACTTTTAGAGCTCGAGGTTTCATTTTGTTGCGAGTTCATAGAAGTTCGAGAGGTTGGGAATGACAATTTGGTTCAAAAATCTTGTCCATCTGGGTGTGCTGATGGTTGTGATTTAGTTTCTACACTTACCCGTCGCCTTAGTTTTCCATACCAAGGATGAAACCAACCATCAAGGCACAGACATGAAGAATTTTGAGAGATATACCTGTATTTAGATGCCCACACCTCTAATGGTGCATTTCCTGGACACCCATATCCCGTAGGTGTTTTTCCAGGAGCCCCTGGTGCCATCACTACCTCCAAAGCCTTCGCACAAGAAGACAATCCCAGGCTGTGCTTTGTGGGAGTAGTTGTTCAAATGGGAGCATCAAGGGTCCAATGCCTGCATAGCCCTATTTGTGAATTCCACTTTCCAAAGGTGATAGGGTTGGTGGAGGTACACTCCACCGTATTTCCTGTGGGAGAGCCCACCTCACAGAATATGAGGATTACAAGAATGACAAGCCACTGCAAAGTCTTTCCTTGGCCAGAATCAATACAACCCTTCTTCCAGACCCCACGTCTAATAGTGTTACCCAGAGAGGGAGGGGCTCCAGAGAAGGTTGAGCAAGTAGGGGGCACAAACTTCCCTGCCAGTGTGCGTCCATATAGAAAGGTGACTTTGAACACAGAGGAGCTGGGAAAATGGATGAGCACTCGAGCGCGGGTTTTCTTGTCATCCTTTGAGTACCACGGTTTGAAGAAGGTAGGCCAGTCAAAGGAAGTAGAAAGACATGTCAGGAGTAGTTTGAGTCAACAATAGACCACCAACAAGCTATAGAATGATCATTTTCATACCAAGTTACCTGAATGAATAAAACTCTGAGCTGTCAGTCCAATTACCATGCATAATAGCTCCATAATGTTTGTTAATATTTGTAAATCATGGCAATAGTACCACACTCTTAACTATTAATGTCTGATTGTGACTGAAAATAGTTTCCTGGTTTTGGTTTTGGGATTAATCTCAGGTCTAAGATGTTGATATATTTGTAACTTTGAAATGTTTTCACTTGTATATCTTATGTATTGTACCTCGATGTTTATTCCGGGAAGTATCTATAATGTAATTGAGTCATGTCATGCCCCGATGTTTCGATCGAGAGATTCAATAATGTAACAAGTCATGTAAATTCATTGAGGTTAACCCTCCATTGTAAGTCGAGGCAATAGTCCCCACGTTTGTGTCAAGGTTAACCCTCCTTGTTGATCGGAGGGAAAAGTCCCCATAGTTGTGGGGCACTAGGGTTATTAAACTCTCCTAAAGATGTTGGCTCTAGTTAGTAATTGTTAAGTGAGGCCAACATGTTAAAGTGGGCATTAAGTGAACGAAAGAATATAAATAGAGAGTGAGTCTCTCTATTTATCACACACACACACACTCATTGGGGCACATGAATGAGAGATAAGTAGTTCTCTCAAGTGAGAGAGAGAGAGAGAGAGAGAGAAGCTGTGGAGATCATCTTTATGTTTTTGGGTTTTACTATTGCCATTGGTGCTCATTCTATCTCTGAGGAAGTTGCGGGGTTTTCTCCTTTATGGTTTCCCCGAGGAAAATTCTTTGTGTCTCTTGTCTCTTGTGTTTATTGCTGTGCATGTTATTCTCTTAGTTAAAGATCCTAAGATAATGCTAGCTTAGAATGATAAAAATCTAACATGGTATCAGAGCTAACTTGAGAAGAATAAATTGTGCAGCTACAGAAGCCAGGGCTTCTTACTTTTTGGGTCTCTCTCCACAATCCATCAGAAAAAGTATACTAGGCTGACTCTCCATCGACGAGCACATATTTCTATCAAAGCAGAATTCAATTCCAGACATTTTTCAGTTTTTGATGCGAAAAATTAGAGCTTCTTATAGAAGAAGAATTTTTGAGTGAGCCTATTATAGGATTTCTGTCCTCATCAAAATCTAATTTTAGAGACCTGGTTTGAGATTTTTGGTTGGGTGAAACTCTAGAAAAGTCAAACCCTAGTTTCACCCCGGGCTAGAAAAACCCTAAAATACTAAAACTAATACATTTTGGTACATTCTCTATATCTCAAGATTGGAGAAATATCAGGAGCTGAAACTTTCAAAATCCAAATATAAAATAAGTATTTACACTATGTCCAAACTTCAACCTCATATTCACTATATTCTATGAGATATGATTCCTCCAAGTTAGGGTACCAGCCTCTCCAAGGATTCATCCCCAAACAGGACACCTGGGGAGAATTTATATATCTCGGGCTACAAAGGTCCAAATGAAATTTATGAATATTTTATATAACTTTCATGGACCTTTGTTTCTATGTTCCGATTTTTAGACCCAGAAGATGAAACAGTGACATGTGTCAGTACGTACAACTTCGCTATGCTGAACAGTCCTGAAACAGGTTACCTTGGTAAAATGATCATTAGTCCCAATTGGTGAAACCAATTCTGATGAAACCTATGGTGTTGAAACAAGGATAGGTGAGGATACCTTAGTGCAAAGTTTTCAAAATAGAGGATTAGTAATTTCAGAGATACCGCAGAAACAGTAGCATGCATTTCTACAGAGGAAATTGGTAAACTAGGGCTTCCTGTTCCGGGAGATTCCCTCCATTGTTTTCAGAAAAGGAGTACATTGGATAGGTCACCTTGAAGAGATCTATCTTTCTATCCAATAATATTTTAAAGATTCCAATTTTTTAAAATTAGGGTTTCTCTAACAAACCCTAGATCAGCCAGCTTTGGAACCAAAATGAACACCTCAAATCGGTAAGATCTAATCTTTTTCTATTTTCATTTGAGGTTCTCATTTCAAAGTGATCTATCACATCAGATTGATGATAAGCTTGGTGAAGTTGACAACTTCCAAGCATGGAAGTATATGATCTCTCTAAGGAAAATGAATTGGACACCTACATGAGTAGAGAGGTTCCAGTTCCAGAGGGAGATGAGGCTCAAAGCCTTACACAAGAAGAACTTTGTCAAGGCCAAGAAGATCATTGTTGATTCAGTCACGGATCACCTTATACCACAAGTGTCTTCCCTAAAGACACCTAAAGAGATGTTTGATTCCTTGACCAAGATATTTGAAGGGAAGAACATAAATCAGGATATGACTTTGAAGAATGTGAAGATCCAAAATACCGTCATACTTGATGAGGGTCTCTCAAATCAAAGAACAACTTGTAGTAGTAGAAGAAGAAGTGGAGAATGCATAAGTGGTGGTAACCACATTGAATGGCCTCCCAAGATCATGGGATTCATTCATTCAAAGAATGTGTTCCAGAAGGGCGTGATTAATTTCAGTAGACTCTAGGAAGAGCACACACAAGAAGAAAAAGCTCGACTCATAATAAGAGAAGAGAAGATGGGAGCAACTGAAGATCAAGCTCTCACCATCCAAAGAAGATCCCTCAAGCGATGAGGAATATGAAGGAATCAATTCTTGAAGAACCTCTTATCCATCTTAGAATTTGGATAAGAAATTATGCTATTATGAATGAAAAAGATGATGAAGCTAAAGGCTCAAGGAGGAGTCTACCCATGAAACAAATAAAGATAAGTATTCAATTGTCATTTCATGATATTGATTTTGTTATGCATTTGTTTATATTCAATTGATGTATTATGCATGATATAATTTTTTCATTAATGATAGTATACTACTAATATGCATGTGATGGGAAAGTAGCTCATGGTGCTATACCACTCTCCATTGCTACTTATCTAGAATGAAACCTCTTTACTGACATATTGGATTAGTGCACAATCTCAATGTTGTCCTGGTGGAGATGGAAGGGGCAATAGTCCCCACGTTTGTGTCAATTTTAACCCTCCATTGTAAGTTGGGGAAATATTCCCCACGTTTGTGTCAAGTTTAACCCTCCTTGTTGATCTAAGGTAAAAGTCCCCATAGTTGAGGGGCACTAGGGTTATTAGACTCTCCTAGAGATGTCATCTCTAGTAAGTAATTGTTAAGTGGGGTCGACATGTTAAAGTGGACATTAAGTGAACAAAAGAATATAAATAGAGAGTGAGTCTCTCTATTTATCACACACACACTCACTCATTGGGGCACATGAGTGAGAGAGAAGTAATTTTCTCAAGTGAGAGAGAGAGAGAGAGAATCTATGGAGATCATCTTTATGTTTTCAGGTTTTATTGCTACCATTGGTGCTCATTCTATCTCTGAGGAAGTTCTAGGGTTTTCTCCTTTATGGTTTTCCCAAGGAAAATTATTTGTGTCTCTTGTCTCTTGTGTTTATTGCTGTGCATGTTATTCTCTCAGTTAAAGATCCTAAGATAATTCTATATTAGAATGATAAAAATCTAACATAACATAGTAAAAATATACTCCCGGTAGAGGGAGATAGGGGTGGGTTGGGAAAATTTCAAGGGCCAAGGCTCTCCATTGTAATTTGTTTCTGGATTTCATGATATGAATAAAATTGTAGAGGAATGATAATTCTTCATTGTAGAGATTCCTGCATCATCTTTTCTTTCAATATGTAATTTCCTTACGTGATCATTTATCCTATTTTTCATTCCAGTTTGTTATTTACTTTCATGTTTAGATAGTAGTGTATAAGGGCCATAATTCATCCTGTATACTCTCAGCCATTTGTTTTAAACATTTTTAAACAATTTCTTATAAAGTCATGTAGAATTCATCCTTTAAATGCTCTGCGTGATGGAATGTTTCCTCTCATCCACTAGTCACCTGCTAAATATCTCTTGATTGAAAGATGGGAGGATACCTTGTCTTTGTCTGTAAATTTCCACAATTCTTTACCTCCTGCAACATGTTCCATATCAGGACTGTCGACTCCATTTCCCAATGGTCCTCCTTTCTGATCATCCCACCTACATATTATAACAACATACCTGCCCCATTCAGGAATCTGACCTCATGACTGTTCACGATTGAATATATCACGTGAGCAAATTTGGTAAGTAAACGAGAGATCCCTATCTTATGGTGTTGGGCTTGAAGCATAGTCTAAAGCAGTTTTACTGTTACCTGGGAGCAAGCCTTCCGCCAACCTTTGATTCAATTCCAATGCTAACAAATCTCTCAGCAACACTACCACCCCCGAGCTGGGCATGATTTTCCCCAAGGAATAAGGAACACTAGCAGACTTTCCCCATAGCCAAGGATATAATAAAACTCAGTCAATCCAACATAGTTTGCTTTATCAGACTTACATAGGAAGTGGTTTGTACTTAGCCAAATTCACATGAGACACATCCAAGCCAATAGATGGGTTTATCAGGCTACCAGCCAAACCATCCTTCCAGTTGGGTTTATCAGGCTACCAAGGAGGTGGAAAGACTGACTGCTAAGCTAGTGAGCTCAACCCCGAAGCTATGAACACCCACACTAGATCTAGCCCAATTTATAAACAATTACACACTCAACACAAGGAATCATTCCCTTCTTTGCTACATAGTCCCTCAGACCATGCTATCCCTTCCAGTGCTATTCAGGGCATGCAAAGAAGAAAATCATCCTTCTAGATTGGTCTGTGAGGTTCTTTCACACACTAGGTTTATCAAGCAAGTCTAGACTCTATTTCCATTCCTTCAATCAATTCAGATGCCAAACATGGATGCACACACATTGATCTCAGTCCTAGGATTTATCAAAATGTAGCAGATGCCAGGAATTACATACACACACAGAAATTTACAAATTTCTAAACATTGTCAGTGCCAGAACGACTGTTGCAAAAATACCAAAAACCAAAATGTTTGTTGGTTATTCCAATCAAAGACAAAAAATCGGATTCAGGGCATTCCTGTTCAAGAAAACGACTAGCAACTAGAGAAAATGTGAAAAGGAAAAGGCTCGGCACAAGAAAAACAAAAACGTGAAGGGTCCAGGTCACCAAACAAGAGAAAAATCATGATGGTTCAGACTCAGAGTAGTTTTTTCTTTCTTGCTACTGCGTGAATTCCCAATTGGTTTTCCCAAAACGTTTTTCCATTCCAAAATCGTGAGGAAAAGTGAAACGTTTCCGCATGAGGGAAAGGTGGCCATTTTTTATGTTTTCTTGCCCAAGAAAATTTAAAAACGTTTTTCTAGAAATGGTGCTCTACCCATTTAAAATTTTCTTCACACTCTTCCAACCCCCCGCCTTATCCTTAGGAAAAATCATGCCCCCATATCATTTAGTTGCGTTGACATAGTCGGATGTGGGTTTTAATTAAAAATTGCAATTTTAACATAATGTCCAGCTTTTAATGTTCAGCTAGCATAAAAAAAATACCATCGACCCAACCTTAATTACCGAAACATAAATACTAAATTGATGGTGGGGATTTTTCCTAGATCCACACCATGATTATTCACATCATTTATTTAAATGAAAATGAGGTCAAAACTGGGGTGTTATAGTCATCTTCCACCAAAATTATAACAATCAGAACATGAACTACAGGGATCATGTCGTGCAAAATCAAGAAGTAAAAGGAATATGTAGGACAAACCCTTGAGAAAAATAATGTCCAAGCTGAGGTAATTTTTGAAAATACACCACAAAATTTGTTAACCCTAACAAATAATAGAAACATCATCCAAACCCTATAGAAGCATATATACCTCAACGAAAGTCTCCATAACCATCGATATTCTAACCAAAATTTGCAAGACAAGAATACATGGAAAATGTAAAAAATGATAAACCTTCTTCTTCCTCTTTTCCAACTTTGAGAAAGAAATACAAAAGTATCAAGAATTTAAAGATGGGTCACACATTACATATATTAGATAGACATATCAAAACAATAAATGAATCGATAAAGTCTTAGAATGGAAAACTAAGAGAAGAGAATGAAGAATGAAGTCACATCTCAAGCTACTTAGTGAGCAAGCAAGGAACTGGTATAAGAAAAATTCAAAGATTAAGAACCAAAATAAAAGATTGAAAATCAATTTGAAGATGCAATAGGGAAATATAGAACCAAAATATAATATGTGCATTCTAATAAAAGCAGTCGAAGCAAAGTTATATCTTGAACCTAATAATCCTGAAGAGTTAAATATTGGTGATCTTAAAGAAGATCGAAATGCTATGAATGAGATCCTTGATGATATACTAGTAAATACCCTTTATATAACTTCTATGGAAAATAGGAGTTGTAATACATGGGTATCATTTATAAGGAACAATACAAAAGGGAGATCCAAAATGTGCAAGAAATTTGGGAGGCTCATTATTTAAACGAAGAAAGGAAGTGGAAATCAAGAATTCAAGACATCAAATAGTAGTTAAGAATCAAAGAACATGAAATTTGAAGAGGCTATGGACTTGTTTTGAAAGAAATTTATTACAAGTTCCATGTAAGTGTATACTCTATGTATCTACATGAACAATGGACTAAGTTGAGAAGCATAATATTTCCAGTAAGAGAACAATATGAGATAAAAAGAATCCCCAACTTTGTAAGCATGTCTTATGTCTCTTTGAAAAGCGAGAAAAATATACTCTATGAATTGTATCAATTTTCCTTCTCTCCAAATAAGGAAACAAGATGGAACCTATATCATATGGTTAGATATGTACAAATAATAGTGTTTTCTTCATTCCTACAAAATCATATTTGATGGAAAGAGGACATGGAATTCTTTGGACAATTTGAATTATCCTTAGGGATAACAATTAGAAGTGAACATATAATACATGAAGTAGTAATTAAGGATCATGAGAACTTCTTGGATGACTCTAGCAAGGTGAATATACTAAGGGTAAATCAAAGGATGACTATTCAAATTTTTAAGGAAATTCTTGATAGGTATGCTATCATTATGTTAATATCTTCTCATAACAGATATAAATTATTACACACGTATTACAACAAAGGGACCTAATGTATTATCCTAGGTTTATTTGAGAAGAAGAAACACACACACACACACACACACACACACATATATATATATTCTTTGAGAAGAAATGGGATGGGGTGGATTGTACTCAAGTTCCATTTTTTATTAATCTGGCATGTCGAGAAAATCTATAGAGCCCTTCCTTTTTTTGAAATTTCCATATGAATTTTGTAGGATACATATTTCAAGATATTTCAATATAATGTGGAAATTAATCCCAATCTTAGATCAACTAAGCTCACAAAATTGCTTGAAAAATATGCAAGAAACACTCAAAAGGGGACCGAAGATGTTGAATAAAACAAAATATTGTTATATTATTTTATACCAGCCATAATTATATAGAAATAGATTTTTCAACCATGTAGATACTCTAAGGATTCAAAATCAGAAATATTCCATTTGAAATAGTACAAAAGCAGGCTTACTAAACTAGTCAAAATCACCGATAGGTGCATAAAACACTTTCTTAATTTGTCAAGAGGATCACAAATTGGATGAATGAGTTGTTGCAGATGATAAGTGATGGAAAGTGGACTAAATCATGCTTTTAGGTGAGGAAAATAAGGAGGGTTAGTTGGGACAAAAACAAGGCAGTCTACCTTAAAACTAGCTTTACCATTTTCCTTAAAACTGCAGAAAAAGAAAGAAACTATGGATAAGGCAGGAATATGCACTTACTAAACTAGGAAGTCTGATGGGTTGGAAAAATATTATCCATAATCTTTCCAAATCACTCTTGGAGGAAGTTTTGGTAAGTTTGACCACAAAAATGCAAGTCGATGCCAACTAGCTAGTGTGGGACCTAGGAATTTAACCAAAATGATTAAATTTTATATCCTAAGTATGGGAATGGGTTTTGATTATTCCAACACTCCCTCTTAATATTGACTTATTTAAAATATTATAAATATATCAGAGATATAGGTCCTAGAAACATGGCTTATTCACCCTTTACATACTGCTTGTCCATACAAAATAAGGAAAGAGGCAAAATTAAAATATATATTTTTATCATTTAAGCAATATGATCTTAGGATATTATCTGAGAGAATAACATGCCCAACAATAATCACAAGAGACAAGACACACAAAGAATCTTCCTCATGGAAACCATAAAAGCGAAAACCCTACAACTTCCTCAAAGATAGAATGAGCACCAGTAGCAAAAGTAAAACCCAAAACATAAGGATGATCTCTGATAGCTGATCTCTCTCACTTTTTCCAGCACTTCCTCTCTCACTCATGCACCCCAGTTGAGTGAGTTAATGTAACAAATAGAGAGTCTCACTCTCTATTTATACTAGTTTTTGACTTGACAATTACTTACCAGGGACAACATCTCTAGGAGAGTCTAATAACCCTAGTGCCTCTCAACTTTGGGGACTTTTCCCCTTTGATCAATAAGGAGGGTTAACCTTTACTCAATTGTGGGGACTATTTCCCTGACTTACAACGGAGGGTTAACCTCGTTGACTTTACATGACTTTTTTTACATTAATGATTCTCCTGATAGGAACATCGGGGACCAATACATAAGACATACAAGTGAATACATTCCAAAGTTACAAATACATCAACACTCCCTCTTAACTAGGAAAGTATTCTCTTGACACAATTCATCAGGACAAGCCTTCTTCTCTGAGTCATCATCAAAGCTAGATCATCACTGGATCATCATCAAAGCTGGATCATCACTGGATCATCATCAAATTTGGATCATCATTAAAGTTGGATCATCACTGGATCATCATCAAAGCTGGATCATCACTGGATTATCATCAAATTTGATTTTGCTATCTTGATCAAATGGTGCTATCTCTCAATTCTACTCGTCACAGGAAGTTCTAAAGAGCTAGCTCTTTTTCATGCTGGTTGTAGGCCTAACCTTCACATAGGTCTTCATATTATTTAGCACTTATATTTAACCATGGGAAGAACACATCCCCCAACCATGTTAGAAAGGCCCTCCCAGCACTCACATATCACCATGGGAGGAACACATCCCACAACCATGTTAGAAAGGCGCAGCACTCACATCTGACCATGGGAGGAACACATCGCACAACCATGTCAGAATTGCCTAGCACTCATATCCAATCATGGGAGGAAAACATCCCACAACCATATCAAAAAGGCTTGAAACTTATATCCAACCATGGGAGGAACACATCCCACACCCATGTTGGAAAGGATTAGGACTTATATCTAACCATGGGAGGAACACATCCCACAACCATGTCAAAAAAGCTCAACACTGATATCTGACCATGCGAGGAACACATCCTGCAACCACGTCAGAAGGGATCTACACTTACACCTCACCATGGGAGGAACACATCCCACAACCATGTCAGAATGGCCCAGCACTTATATCCGATCATGGGAGGAACACATCCTGCAACCATATCAAAAAGGCTCAGCACTTATATCCAACCATGGGAGGAACACATCCTGCAACCATGTTGGAAAGGCTTAGAACTTATATCTGACCATGGGAGGAACACATCCCACAACCATGTAAAAAAGGATCATCACTTATATCTGACCATGGGAGGAACACATCCCACAACCATGTCAGAAGGGCTCTGCACTTACACCTAACCATGGGAGGAACACATCCTGCGACCATGTTAGAAGGGCTCTGCACTTACATCTAACCATGGGAGGAACACATCCCGTAACCATGTTATAAGGGAGCTGCACTTACATTTGACCATGGCAGGAACCAATCCTACTACCATGTCAGAAGGGCTCATGGACTCATCACTTCCTCTTAGAAGGAACCTCTATCTGGAGAACACCAAGATTCTCCCAGAAGTACTCAAACTTCAATGTGGCCATTTCTAGCATAGAATCACATCAGGGCTGATTACATCCAAGGATAACCTGGGATCTTTGCAAAGACCGATTACATCCGAGGACAACCTATAGGATCGTTTTTATCTGAGCAACCTACAAGCTTCGTCGGGATTTTATTCTCAAACAACCTATCTCACCGGATATTATATAAATCCCTCTTTCAAGAGATCTCGATCTAGATCACACATTGGAGCTTCACTGCTCCTCTCTCATAACCATCTATAAATCCTTCCTGCTAAACCAAGACATCACACCTGATCTCATACTGACGCAACATCTCGAAGTGCTCTTCCAATCAATACCATGTCTTACCCAATCTGAATCCACATAACCCTCTAGGTTAATCTTCTGATTCGATTCATACTTGAGCCCATAATCAACTATACCCTTTGGGTACCTCACTACATTCTTTGAAACCATTAGGTGAACATGTCTCGGATTTTTCAGTAGCTGGCTCAATGTGTTCAAAGCAAAGCAAATATCTGGTCTTGTATTCGTCAGGTACATCAATGAACCATTCATCTAAAAATACATTGTAGCATCAACCGAATCTGATGAAGCATCACTCAATAACTTCAGGTTCGATGCCATAGGTGTGGTCATAGCTTTGTAGTCCGTCATCTCGAAACTCTTTAGGATCTCTACTACATACTTCCCTTGTCCCAGGGAAATTCCATCTGCATTCTACCACACCTACATGCCTAGAAAGTAGTGCATCATACCCAAGTCCCTTTACTTGAACTTGGCAGTAACTCTCCTTCTTGCATTTTTAATGAGTTCCTCTTTTCTGTTAGGAACAATTCATTGACATATAACATGAGCATCACTGGTCTTCTACCTTCAACCTTGGAGAAAAGGTTGGAGTCCTCTTTACTCTTAGTAAATCCTAGAGCCATCAGTAAGCTGTCCATCCTATCGTACCATGTCAAACATCAGGATCCTTTTGCAGTCACTCCCTCTAAAGTCAAGCATCATTCTCCCTATTCCTTTCATACTCTATGCATTGAAACATTTTATACTGGAGTGACAAATATCTTCCTCTGCTACTAATATTCGATGTATCCATCTAGGGTCACTAGATACCAAGATCCTCTATCTTGAACCTTTTCAAAAGTTCTTCTCGCGCCCATCTGTGAGCTTGTCATCCTCTATAGGATTTCATCTTCAACCTTGTAGAAAAGGTTAAGATCTTCATCACTCTAGGTGATCTTTCAAGCTCCTCATGCATGTGTTATCCCATGGGTGTCTTCTGAGCTCGCACAAGACCTTCTTTAATTTGCACACATGATTCTTCATGTCATGTGTCTTAACTGCTAGTGGTTGTAAATGTCTCTTCGTAGTCTATGCCTTCTTTTCGTGGGAGGCCTCATGCTACAAATCTTGCCTTGTATCCCAGGATATTTCCATCTACTGTATGCTGGATCATGTAGATCCATATGGAAGACATTACGGAATTCCCTTCATTTCTCAATACTGCAACCTAGACATCATTCTTCTTGAACTGGTATTCTCCTTCCCTTTCTTCTTGGCTACTTCTTCATAGCTAGAAGGATCTGCATCAATGATGTCGCTCAACAATGTCACATAAATAGAGTGTCTCTAAGGCCCTTTTCTTTCTTTGAAAGTATCATCATATGATTCTTCATCTTGGATTCTTTATTGAACTGTCATCGCTTGTTCTTCGGAACAAGCTCATCCTTATTTTCTTGTAGGCGATTGTACGGGATCTTTCCTACAAGTCAAATGCACCAGTTGTATGGTTAGAAACATTTCATAAGGAATATTCATAATGGAAAAATTCTTATGCATAAATATATAATGATGCAACTATTTTAGCCAATACAACATTCATCCATATCTCACAGAAACTTTCTAGATGCCTTCCATCTCTACCAAGACATCATTGAGATTGTGCACTAATCCAATATGTCACCAAAGAGGTTTCAATCTATATAAGTAGCAATGGAGAGTTGTATAACACCATGAGCTACTTACCCATCATATGCATATTAGTAGTATACTATCATTAATGCAAAGATTCTATCGTGCATAATACATCAACTGAATATAAGCAAATGCATAACAAAAAATAATATCATGAAATGACAATTGAATACTTATCTTTATTCGTTTCGTGGGTAGACTCCTTCTTGATCCTTTAGCTTCATCATCTTCTTCATTCATAACATCATCATTTCTTATCCAAATGCTAAGATGGATAAGTGGTTTCTTCAAGAATAGATTTCTTCATATTCCTCATTGCTTGAGGGATCTTCTTTGAATTTTGAGCGCTTGATATTCAGTTGCTCCCATATTCTCTTCTCTTTTATGAGTCAAGATTCTTCTTGTCTGCACTCTTCTTAGAGTCTTCTGAAGGTAATCACTTTCTTCTAGCACAAATTCCTCAAATGAATTAATCCCATGATCCTAGGAGGCCATTCAAGGTGGTTATCACAACTTTTTCATTCTCCACTTCATCTTCTACTGCTTCAAGTTGTTCTTTGATTTGAGAGACCCTTGTAAAGTATGGTTGTATGGTCTCTGCATTCTGGATCTTCACATTCTTCAACTGGTTTCTCAAATTCATCTTCTGATTTATTTTCTTCCCTTCAAATAGCTTGGTCAAGGAATCAAAAATCTCTTTAGGTTTCTTTAGGGAAGACAAATGTGGTATAAGGTGATCCTTGATAGAATCAGCAATAATCTTCTTGGCCTTAACCAATTTATTCTTGTGTAAGGCTTTAGCCTTATCTCCCTCTGGAACTGGAGCCTCTCCACTTATATAGGTGTCTAATTCATTTTCTTCAAGAACTACTAAAAAATTTTAATTCCATGCTCATAAGTTTTCAGATTCATCAAGCTTGTCATCAAGCTAGTGTGATAGGTCATTTTGAAATAAGAACCTCAAATGTAAATAGCAAAATATTATATCTTACTGATTTGAGGTGTCTGTCCTGGTTCCAGATCTGGCTGATCTAGGGTTTGTTGGAGAAAACCTAATTTTCAAAAGTTGGAAATTCAAACTTCTTATTCGATAGAAATATGGGCCTCTTCAAGGTGATCTTTCGAATGTACTCCTTTGCTGAAAACAGTGGAGGGAAGCTCTCGGAACAGGAAGCCCTAGTTTTCCAAATTCCTCTATAAAAATTCTTCAGATTGTTTCTATGGTATCTCTGAAAGTACTGCTCCTCCGTGTCTAAAATTTCATAATGAAGTATCCTCATCTGTATTATTTATAAAAACACAAGTTTGAGTAGAATTGTTTTCACCAATTGAGACTTATGAAATTTTTCCCAAGTTGAATTCTTTCAGGACTATTCAGCATAGTGAACTTGTATGGACTTCCGCATCTCACTGTTTCACCTTCATGGTATAAAATTTTTACCAAAGAAATTAAAGTCCATGACCTATCTACAACATCTTGAAAAAATTCATTTGGACCTTCGTATCTCGAGATATAGCAATTCTCCCTAGGTGTCATGTTTAGGGATGAATCCTGGAAGAGGCTAGAACCCTAATTTTGAGGAATCATATCTACCAGAATATAGAGAATATGAGGTTGAAATTTATACAAATGGTACATCAAGATTTTATATTTATCCTATGAAAATTTCAGCCCCTGATACTTCTTCAATCCCAAGATATATCGAATGTACCAAACCTACCTGTTTTAGTATTTTAGGGTTTTTCAGGCTCGAAGTCAAATTAGGGTTTGAATTTCCCACATTTTTACCCAACCAAAAATATCGATATTGGTCTCTAAATTTATATTTTGAGGAGGATATAAATCCTATGCTAGGCTCACTCAAAAATTTCAGTGCTGTGAAAATCCCTAATATCCCGCAGCAAAGACTGAAAATGCCCGAAATCAAATTCTACTTCGACAAAAAGATGAGCCCTTCAATGGAGAGTTATCCTAGCCTCCTTTTGCTGATGGATTATGGAGAGAGAGACCAGAAAATTAAGAATACCTAGCTTCCATATCTGCATAGTGTCTTCTTCTCAGGTGATCCCTAATACCATGTTAGATTTTTATCATTTAAGCAATATATATTAGGATCTTATCTGAGAGAATAACATGCACAACAATAATCACAAGAGACAAGAGACACAAAATTTTCCTCTGGGAAACCATAAAGGAGAAAACCCCGCAACTTCCTCAAAGATAGAAAGAGCACCAGTAGAAAAAGTAAAACCCAAAAACATAAAGATGATCTCTGACAAATGATCTCTCTCACATGTGCTAGCACTTCCTCTCTCACTCATGCGCCCCAGTTGAGTGAGTGAATGTAACAAATAGAGAGTCTCACTCTCTATTTATACTATTTTCTGGCTTGACAATTACTTACTAGGGCCGACATCTCTAGGAGAGTCTCATAACCCTAGTGCCCCTCAATTGTGGGGAATTTTCCCCTTTGATCAACAAGGAGGGTTAACCTTAACTCAATTGTGGGGACTATTTCCTCAACTTTTAATGGAGGGTTAACCTCATTGACTTTACATGACTTTGTTACATTAATGATTCTACCGATATGAACATCAGAGACCAATACATAAGACATACAAGTGAATACATTCCGAAGTTACAAATACATTCCCTTAAACATGAACATGAACAAAATTCTAAGAAATTGTGTCTTCAATCAATATTTACCGCGTGATCAACTATCCCCAGTAGTTATTTGAGAAATTTGAAACTATTCCAAGAAAAAAAACTTGGTGAATATGTTTGCAACTTGCTCAGATGATGCACAATAATGCAGAGCAATGACCCCATCATTCACAAGTCCTCTAATGTAATGCATATGGATCTCTAATGTTTTGGATCGATAGCTCAGTAATGTATTAGTTGAGATTCAAATAGTAATTTTTTTATCACAATATATGAATGTACAAGTCTCATACTCGATCCCAAAATCTCCAAGTATACCCTGCAACCATAAACATTGAGTATTTGCATTCAAAGATCCTCTGGATTCTACATTTGTAGATGAAAGTGAAATTTCACTTTGATTCTTACTTGACCAGTTAATTGGCCCATATGTAAGCATAAAACAATATCCAAAATTTTATTTTCTATTAATGTTATCACCTACCCATTCAGAGTCAATAAAACCAACTAACTCTGGGCTAGATTGTGCAACATAGTGAATCCCACATGTTCTTATTCCTTGTAAAACGTTTAGGATTCTATTTGATGCCCTCCAATGGATGTCATGAGGCTAATCCATTTGTTTGGAATCCACACTCACTAAATAAGAAATATTAGGTCAAGTATGAGTCAAATAAATAACACAACCAACCAGTTGTGTATACAATGTGTTCTTTACCAATGGAGTTGATTGTGCTTCTTCAAGACCAACTCCTGAAAGAAAAGGATTCTTTCTTGGCTTTCAATCCTTGATTTCTAAATTGATTAGTAGGTATGAATAATACTTGGACTGATTTACCTTTATTCCAATATTTTATTGAGAAATTTAAAGCCCCAAAAATTGGCTTAACATTCCCAAATCAGTCATGGAGAAGGCATGGTTCATTGCACTCTTCAAAGAGGAAATTTATTTCTTGGAAATTCCTATGATTAGAATGTAATACACATACAACACAATAAGTATTAATGAACCATGAATCAGCTTCAAATATACTTTTGGATCAGAATTTCATCTACAATAGTTCAATGATAGAAAAAATCCATCAATCTTGTCATACCAAGATCTGGGAGCTTGTTTTAGCCTATACAATGATTTCTTCAACCTGCGCATAAGAGATGGATTAGTCAAAAAACATTATAGATTACTCATATATATTCAATATTTCATATCTCCATGTATAAAGGAACTCTTCACATCCATGTGATGTACCTCCCACTGCTTGGAAGATGCAATGGCCAAAACTAGTCTTATGGAGTCCATATTTTCCACTAGTGCAAAGGTCTCATTGTAGTCAATTCCTTGGAATTGAGAGAATCCTTGGGCCACTAAAATTTCCTTATAATTCATAGGAGATCCATCAGAAGAAAATTTAGTTTTTAATACCCACTTACACTTGAGTAGCTTTCCTCCTAGGGAGAGATTGACTAGTTCCCATGTGTCATTCTTCTGGAATGAATGGTATTCCTCCTTCATTGTTGTTTTCCATATTGGATATTATGATGTCTTCGTATGTATGTGGGTCAGATTCAATCATTAGATAACACTTCTCATAAAATAAAGGTTCATTGACAGAAAGGGCGCTCTAGAATTGAGATCTAGTCCTCCTAGGATCAATAGGATTCCCATCTAGTTCCTCAGCTGCTTGAATGGATTTTTCTTCCCACTTTGTCCTTGTGGGACCGTTAGGATGTGCAATTAAATCATCATTATCATACATATAAAAATCATAAATTCCATTAGTCTCTTCACATACAGTCAAAGGTGGTGGTGGTGGTGAAGAAGACTCTCCAATTTATGTTGCTGGCATATGCTCTTCTTCAAACTGAACACTCATTTCAATGAAGGATTTTTGAGTGCTCATGTTAATCATTGTTATAGCTGATTTTACCACACATGGTTGATCACATGTTGATGGAATTCATTGTTCCTCTGCAGACTCTTTAGACCCCATGGACTTGTATTATCCTTTGATGTTCCAAGATCATCCCTAAAAAACCCCTGTTTATTGTTGTACACGACTTTTAATCCCATACTTGTGTGTACACGTGACTTTTGACCTCAAACTCACGTACATCAGGATGTGTGCATAAGTCCAAATATTTTTGGATTTTTCCTCATGCGAGTCCGAATAACTTGACTCTTGTCCTTCCAAATTCCTTGAGAACGCTCAGATTCGACCCTCCATTACCCTTTTGGAGTGATATATAAAGAAAACCCCTTCAATACATTGAAGAGGGGGAATTGAAGAGAAAGAAAACTATAGTTGATTGTTGCCACAATTTGTATATACTTGAGTCTGCATCCCTTTGTCCCTTTGGATCACTTTGTGTTCTTCCCAAGATTTCCTTTTCTTGTGAGATTGCTATTGAGAGATGGAGGATTGAGGTGGTGGAGGCCCAGGTGGACGACTTGGTTTCTTCGGTTCGTAGACGTGCCGATAGAGGTTGTCACTATTGTAATATCTGATTTTATTAATAGAAATATATTTTCCTGTCCAATTATGTGCAATTGAATATGAATATTAAATCCATGGATGTATTTAATTTTTTATGCATTATTGAATATATATGCTAGATTAGGTCTAACACATTATTATATAGCATGCTTGTCTTGTTTGCTGTTGTTGAGAGTGAATTGCTAATACAAGCATGAAGTTGAAAGCTCAATGGGGATCTACTTCAACCGTCTGGAACAAGGTATGATTCGATATCCCTTAGTGTTAGATGTTTGGTTTCTCTTTCATATTGGCAAATATTGATTTCTAGTGTCAAAGCTATATGTTGTGGTACACCACAAGCCATAGGAAGTTTCTCTCTGTAACAGAATTGACGACCATACTGGGGAGGTTCCTAGTTGTTTTTATTTGGGGATTGGGGGCACAATGTGTTTTATACTTTCTCTCTATTTCTCCCTATTTATGTGTCACATTTTATAGTATGTTCATACATTGACACTCCCCTTGATTGGTTTTACCTTTAGCCTTCTTTTTACCACAATTTTCTCTGTATACACGGGTTTCAGCTGAACAATCACGTACATACGCGGGTTTTAGTTGAAAAGGCGCATACACATGCTGGTGTCCCTTAAATAGTTGTGTACATCCTCTCTTTTGGTTGATTTTTTGATGTGAGAAGTTTCTGGGTGGGTTGTGAGTGTGGTTGGGTCCTCCTGGGTTCTGATGTTGTCTGTTGATTGCTTTTGTTGTGACCAAAGACCACTTTTTCATTGATTTTTTCTTTGAAAATAGTTTTAGTCATTTATATTTTTGTTTTTCCATTTTTGCATTACTCTTTTTGTCTCGGTGTCTTGTTGGGATTGTGTTTTATACTTGTTGTAGAGAATGAGAGTTTTAAATGAATTTTCTTTCATTTTTCATTCTTTTATATTGAAAAATACAAAATAGTTGCACTCTTAGTTGCATCTTAGATATGGATTTGAGGAGGTACTTGCATTGGATTGCTTAGATGAGAGTTGTATTTAGGCTTTCATATAGGAAGTATTGCATTTCCATTTGGAAATGAATCATTATTTATGCATCTCATGTAGTGGCATACCCAATTTTTAATTCTACAAGATTGCACTTGGAATTTCTTGTTAGGTTTGCATATTTATTTCACTGCTGATTCATAACTTCATTAGTTGCACGACCATTTCCCTTCAAGTAATCATAGCCAATTAAAATCAACATTGTAATAAAATGAATTGCACTCTTTTCTTTTATAGGGTGCATCAACAAGATTAGGTTTTAGGGTCATTGAATAGTTCAATGTAAGTCAATTCTCCAAGACTACTAAACAACAACAATTAGGTGTATGTCCATGTGAGAGAAAGAAATCCTTGGTATAATTAGTGTTTCTCGGGATGCTCCTCTTATGTAGGAGTTAAGCACGAGGAAGCATGCACGATTGTGATTGGGATAGCCCTCGGTCACTTTTGTGAGCGCCAGAGATATTTCTAGGATCGTATTTGAATCTAGGAGCTCTTTCAAGAGTTTCTGGCTTTGCTACCTTTCCCATATGGTCAATTTTTCCTGCGAATATCCGCATGAGCATTAATTGTATTGGGGTGAGCTTAGTTTCCTTACCCAGGTATCGTAGGGGGTACTTGTAGAGGTTATTCTGTAGGTGTCCTGGCTAGGTAGGGGTTGGACATCACAGCCGCTTTACGCATTGAATCTAAGGGACACTATAATAGGTTATGTACCTCCTCTTGTAGTATATGGGATTCTTGAGCCTCTCCTAGGAGAGACATACCTGCTGCATTTGGGCGTTCACACATCCTCCCCTTGGTTTGCTTGTATTTTGGTTGTAGATTTTCTTAGGTGTGTGCTCTATGTGCGCTAATTGGCTTTTGGGATCACTGTTACTTGAGTATATTTATGTTCTCTTGAGTTTGGGTCCTCTTATGTTCGCCATGCCTGCTATAACTACTAGTATCCCGTCACCCTCTCTAGGTCCTAGTGTGGACCTTGGTGTTGGAATGGGGGGTACCACATGTTATAGCGGATTTCACCACACTAGGTGAATCACACATTGTATGGCCTTCCCCTATCCCGCTGCAGACTCATTAGCCCCTATGGACCACTTTTTGTCTTTTGATGTATCATTGACCATCCCTAAAAACATTATAAAAGTGATATACGCGGCCTTTTCCCCGATAACCGCGTACATACACGGATATTCCCTCTATATTCACATACATCCGGATGTGTACATAATCCAAAATCCTTTGGAGCGTTCCTTGACTTGGATCCGATTCATATGACTCCTGGCC